>SSNR01000079.1:802704-879018 GCA_006937965.1 Callopanchax toddi
GGGGGAGGGTTGGGGGGGGGGGGTGAAAGTTATGTCAGTGTTCAGTTCAGGGTCATGCTGTCCCAAGAATGTCACTTTAAAAAAAACAAAAAACGGGTTGTTTGAGGCATCTTGATGAGGCTCATTTCAGTGTGAGGTATCATGACGTAGCAGCTTCAGTAACATGGAGAGCGGCGTGTCATAGCGAAGATTTACAAGACCCCAGCTGACCGCGTCCTGAGACAAAGCAGCGCTTAACACTCCATGACGATGTCAATCACTTTTCTTTATTGCTGTTGGTGGCGGTGCATGATTTATTTATGGTCGTGAAACAATTGTAGCAACACAATCTGTGACTCGACACATGAATGTATTCACAAACTACTCTTTAAGTCAGAAAATAACACATTTCAGGACAACAGGAAGTGACTAAACATGAGCAATAACAAGGTATTTGTGGTTCAGCACCATGGACAGAGGCATTTATCACAGGGTTATGTTGATGTGTTTCAGCACCATGGACAGAGACATGTTTTAGTACCACAGACAGATGTTAGAAAAAGACTTCAGCACCATGGACAGTTACACATCCTTTATTTGTTGCACTGTTTTGGACAAAAACATTTGTTTTTCATTAAATTTCATAGATACGTCACTGGTGTTTCAGAATAGGTTTACTTTTGGGTTTTTTTAGAGGGTTTTTTTACCTTTTGTGTTTCAGCAACATTTTATATGAACTTTCTTATTTGAAATAAATACATCTTAGTTTGCCATGTTTACATTTATGTGTTTCAGCACCATGGGAAGAAACATGCAGTGGTCTGACAAAGTTTTCTCCCAAACAGATTTCTTCTGTTTTTGCTGACTCATCAAACATTCATGTTTCAGATCAGCAAACAAATTTCAGTATCAGACAAAGTTAAGCTGAGTAAATATAAAACACAGCTTTCAAAAGATGATTTTATTCTTTAAAGGGGAGAAAATATCCAAATCATCTTAAAAGTAATTATCCCAATGATCATAAATGTCCTGTTTATATTTATAATGCAAGGTCATTTGAAGAATGTGTTACTGGTCCTGAAATGTGCATTTAATATCTCTGTATATATTGCTGAAACAGTAAAGATAAACAAAAGGTAAACACTTCTGTCCATGGTGCTAAAATACATAAAAGTAAACCTTTGATAAATGCGTCTGACAAAACAGCTGCAAGCAAACTGCAGAGTCTCTATTCATAGTGCTGTCCTGACACAGATATTAGGTAGAACTTTAAAAACTATGGACGGTGATAACTCTTTTATATGATGTTTGTTTTAGTATTAAACACAATATGAATATATATATATATATATATATATATATATATATATATATATATATATATATATATATATATATATATATATATATATATATATATATATATATATATATATATAAATATATATATATATACACATTTCAGGACCATGGACAGTGTGCATATACCATGTTTAATAAATGGTTCCTGTACTATAAAGACAACTTTACTTGTATGTGTTTCAGTACCATAGCCAGACACATTAGAATAATGTTTCAGTACCGTAGACAGAGACATTAGAATAGCGTTTCAGTACCGTAGACAGAGACATTAGAATAGCGTTTCAGTACCGTAGACAGAGACATTAGAATAGTGTTTCAGTACCGTAGACAGAGACATTAGAATAGCGTTTCAGTACCGTAGACAGAGACATTAGAATAGCGTTTCAGTACCGTAGACAGAGACATTAGAATAGCGTTTCAGTACCGTGGACAGAGACATTAGAATAGTGTTTCAGTACCATAGACAGAGACATTAGAATAGTGTTTCAGTACCGTAGACAGAGACATTAGAATAGTGTTTCAGTACCGTAGACAAAGACATTAGAATAGTGTTTCAGTACCGTAGACAGAGACATTAGAATAGTGTTTCAGTACCGTAGACAGAGACATTAGAATAGTGTTTCAGTACCGTAGACAGAGACATTAGAATAGTGTTTCAGTACCGTAGACAGAGACATTACAATAGTGTTTCAGGACCATAGACACAGACATTAGAATAGTGTTTCAAGACCATAGACGGAAACATTTGAATATTGTTTCAGTGCCAAAAACAGACATTAGAATAGTATTTCAGTACCATAGACAGATACATTATAATAGTGTTTCAGGACCATACACAGAGACATGAGATTAGTGTTTCAGGACCATAGACAGATACATTAGAATAGCGTTTCAGGACCATAGACAGAGACATTAGAATTATGTTTCAGTACCATAGACAGAGACATTAAAATATTTTTTCAATACCATAGACAGAGACATTAGAATTATTTTTTAGTACCATAGACAGTGATTCCCAAAATAAGTTTCAGGGCCACAGACAAGTAAATATGTTTATTAAGTTCACTAAATTGATAACTTATTTTTCCTTGATGACCTCTCAACATATTTTCTTTACCCCACTAGTTATACTCATCCCCTCACTCACAGTAATTTGCCCTTAGATAGCAGGGAGTGGTTGCTACATGAGGGTCAGTGTCTCCCTCAATGACACTTCTACTTCTCTCCTCCCACTGAGCCACAGCTGCCTCTTTTAGTAACATAGATTGTAGTGAGACATTTATAAATCAGGACCATGGACAGTTCAGACACTGATCGCTCTGTCTTTAGACAGAGACACTTATACGTGTACTTTATTGCATTTTACCACCCTAAGGTCCTTCCACATGTTCCGTGTTGTTTCCTACCGGGGTTTAGCAGCAAAGACAAAGATGTTAGATTAAATTTTTGGTAATAATACTATTAATATGTTTATTTTATTAGTGATTTACAAAATGATGCTGGACAGCAACAGTGCATGCAACACCCTATGTTCCAGCACTATGGACAGAGACATTCCTCGCATGTATGTCTCATGCTTGAGCTCCATGGATGATAACAAATCATTGTTCAGTCTAGAGTCACTAAAATTTACAACCTATGCTTGTTTTCTTGTTTCAGCACCACAGACAGAGACACTTTCTTTGTGTTTACCTCTTGTGTTCCTTTGTTCTGTCCCTTTGACAGGGATTTAAAATGTATGTTTCAGGACCAAGGACAGCGACAGATCCTTTATATCGGCTGTGTTGAAAGACACCAACAAGACATTTATATTTCAGGACTAAGACAGCTCACAGACACCACGTCGACTATGTTTCAGCACCTTGGACAGAGACACACAACATATATTTTTGTTTTTTAGCATCACGGATAAAACATGATTTCAGCACTATGGACAGTGACATTCAGTCCATGATCTGATGCCATCAGCAATGATTTGCAGGGGATAAAATACTGACAGAATGTGTTTTAGCTAGTTAGTGTGCCTATTTTAGTCAGGTGCATTTATATTTTTAGCTCATCAATATGCATAAAGATATATTTGCTCCTTTACTCGGTTATAAAAACTTCACAGGAAGACAAGAAGAGTGATGGCAGTAGAGATGATTTGATTTGACCCCCAGCCAGACACTGAGGTAAATCCTCCTTTAAATTATTGAGCCAATATAATTGAAAATGCCACTTTTTCCTCTGTTGTTTATACTACCTAAGCAGGCAAGCAAAACCAGAGCTAATATGAGGGAACTTTTTAATTAAGGGAGATGCCATGGGAGTAGACTTAGTGCTTTCTTAACGAGGCAGTCTAAAAGTAGGCAGGATATATCTGAGTAGAGCCTGGGTGGCGTCCCCCGAGGGATCAAATGGTAGAATTTTTAGGTAAAAGCAGCACCGCGCCAGCAGGTCCTCAGATCAGGATACGAAAGAGAACCAAAGAGATCGCATAAAACCAAAAAAAGCACTGTCAGTAGAAAATCCTTTTAAGATGGGTTTATTTAGATAAATACAGTACTCCTTAAAAGCCTGTCATGTTTTTATGCTGTAATAAACTCACATGGCTCAGAGTAAAACTGCTGATCTAAAGTAGGTGATAAAGTCGTGGGAGCAGGTCCACGGTTTCCGAACTTTCAGGCGTTTCAGCACAAGTGGGATTTACAACATACTAAAGATAAATTCCACTATGTTGCGCCCATTATTTCCTATTAAATCCTTTATATTGTATTGCGTCCTTGTTGTAATGAATGGGGAAGTCTGAATGGCACGCATTTTCATTCTCAATGACTAAAACAAGCGTTTCACAGAAAAACTCATACTTCTGATTTGAAGATTGTGAAAGGGGAGCAACATAGGGTTCAGTGTCCAAGGACGCCTTTAGGTGGGGACGTGAGGATCAAACTACCAACCTTCTGATTGGCAGGGGACCTTTCTTCTGACTGAGCCACAGCCTCTTAATCACATCATATCCTTGTATCCTATCCTAGGTGTAATTCTAACACAGTCTTCTCTGTATTGCTTCATGTCTTCATATCGTATCACCTGTTGTGTCGTATTGTCTCACATCCTTTGTTGTATCATGTCATAACGTTGTATATTTCCCTCGTATTGCATTCAAGTCATGTTGTATCTTTTTTTGTATCCTTGAAATATTGTTTTATGTCCTCGTATTTTATCTTTAGTGCATTCTATCGCATACTATGTGGTATTTTATTACATCCTGTGTCAAATTGTATTCATTGACATGTTGTTTCACGTCCTTTGTGGTATTACATCAATGTTTTTCTCATCTGGTTTCACATTCTTGTTTCATATCTTTCTCAAGTCAAATAGTATTGCATCCTTGTTGTCTCGCCTCGCCTTTCCTTCTTCCATTTATTCAAGTCCGGGTCATGGGGGCAGCATTTCAAGTAGAGAATCCTAGACCATCATCTTCCTGGCCACCCCCTGCAGCCTGCTGGCAGGACATGCCCGAAACACCTCCCCAGGAAAGTGTCTACCACCTCAACTAGCTCCTCTTTATATGGAGGTGCAGTGGTTCTACTCCGAGTCCCTCCCAGATGTCTCCTTTTTGAACCTCCACCTTATGAAGGTGGAAAAGTTTGAGTGCCCTATGATCCTAGGAGGTATCTTGTCTGTGGCACTTGTGCCCCTGGTAGGGCCTCCCATGGCAAATTAGTCCTAGGTGAAATGTGAGATAAAGAGCTGTTTAGAATATCCTTCATGGAAGTAAAATGACAGAGTCCAAGCACCTGGCCCAGAGGGTTACCGGGCCTGGGGTTGGGGCCCGTAAGCGAGCACCTGGTGCAGCCCAAACCGGATACATGGGCTCATCCAATTGTGGACCCACCACCTGCAGGAGGAAATGGTTAATAATGGTAAATGTCCTGTATTGATATAGCTATTCCTAGAGTTCTACACTCCCCAAAGTGCTGTACAACACACCAGTCATTCAACATTAAAAGCCTGGTGCATTGGAGATCAGGCAGGAGCATTGGCCATTATATTGAGTTAAATTGCATCCATGCTTTTCCACAGAACTTGCAGTGTCCTTGTATTGTATCTATGTTTCATGAATCATAATTATACCAGTGCTTTATTTTATGTGCGAGACAGAAATGAGAAATAACATCCAAACTGGCTTCAAAGTCCACACATTGTAAGCCCTTAGAGTTATTGGTGTTGTAATCAATATAAGGCCAAAATTCTCATTGTAATTTCCCGCTAATAATTTCAAGTCACAATTAATTTAATGAAATTAAGGTCACAAGCGGTTATCACGAGTCTGGGAGCTTTTAATTACACCTGCCCCGCAAAGCACCGCCTCCTCTCTTAAGCTGCACGCGACACAACTCAGAGATTTGCGGATAAAGTGGGTCTTAAACTCCCTGCACCGAAACGCTGCGGTGACCGCGGGGATTCGCTAATGTTAATTTGATTTAAAATTAGTGTCTAATTGAGGCATCACTCTGGGCGGGGTGTTTGTGACTTACTTTAAGGCCTGAACGTGTCCCTGACTGTGTGAATAATGTAAGTTCATCAGTGAATCTTTTTGTTCTCTTTTGAGTGATCTGCTGCCAAACCCCTCACCCTGATATGGACTTAAAAAAGCCTGAAATCATGATCTGGCTACTTGGAAGAAAAAAATCAGAGAAACTGTAACATGCCACTGATTTTAGCCTTCTTCTATGTTTTTTTTAAATATTATAATTTGGACATTTTCTTTGTTTCTTCCTTTGTGAAGATGCAGAATTCTCTGTAGTGAAGAATTAGACATGCCTGACTTGCACCATCCATGCAGATGCTAACAGGAGACCATAGATCAGAGCACAAGCAGTACAAATAATTAATACTCAGGGGCACTGGAGTTCTGCTGCTGAAGAAAAAAATAATAATAACGAAGCAAAGAAGAGAGAGAAGCTGAGTGGAGGATCAGATCCAGGCTGTGGAGATGAATCAATTAGGCAGGATGTGGCGTTCTCCTCCAGGGCGGCGTGGAGCAGGTGAGGTGTCAATCTGCTGGCTTTGCTGTCAGATGGCACCGGGTGTTTTTTTAATATTTGCATTTTTTTTCCTTTTTCTCTACATTCCCCCGCTTTTTTTCTTCCTTTTTTTTTCCTTTTTCTTTTTTTCCTACTTTTTTCCTTTCCTTTCTTTTCTTTGTTTTTTACTTTTTCCGTATTTTTTATTGTTTTCTTTTTACTTTTTAATTGTTTTTCTTTTTTAAAAACTTTTTTTTCCTTTTTTCTCCTTTATCTTTTTCTTTTTTCCTTTGGGATAAAAAGAAAAGGGGAAAAAAGAAAAAAATTGTTGTTTGCAACAAAAAAACGCTAACATTTTTATCTTTTTGATGCTTCTTCGGCAAAGATCCAGTTGGAAAAATAAGCAAACTTGGCTAAATGTTGGTCTGTTTCCTCCTAGATGGGTGGTGAATTCAGAGTCAGAAATCCTTTTTTTGTTATTGTTGTTGTTACTTTGGCACAGATTAAATCAGATACCCAGTAAACCAGTGGTATTTACTAGAAATGTATTTCAATAAAATGAATTCCATTAGTATCAAACGTTTTCTAAAAGATAAAAAATGCAAATCTTTCAGGTCCAGATTGAAACCAATTGATTCCAGTAAATTGATTCAAAGTTTAGCCTTTTATTTTAGCTTTGTATGTTAAAGTAGTGTCACTATAATAATCCAGTCTTTAGTACATGTGTAAATAAAAAACAAACAAGGTTTACTAATGGGTAATTTGGCTATATTGATGACAGTTTTAAGCAAGAGTTGCATTGAGTGATGTCACCAGTGGGCGTGGCTCTTAATGTAGATAATAAACGATAGAGCGACGCTTCAAAATGAAACTATTTAGCAGGTTTAAAGGTTTATGTTTTACATTAAATGTAATCAGGCCCAATGACGGATTCATCTGAGTCCGAGACGAGATATTACCCCCCCAACACACACACACACACCATGATTTCTCCTTTTCCTTTGTTCTTAGTCTTTTGTTCCTCTTTCTCTCTTCTCCTCTGCTATTTTGTTCAATTTTGCTTTTTCTCACATAAAATTAAAACATCGGAAATTCTGTAAAAACTGCTGAGCCTCATTAGTCCAGTTCAGCAACACAATTACAATTTAATTTGGAGTCTCTTGGTCACATGACCTGGAAGTTATTGAATAAAATTCCATAAATTTCCATTTAAAAATGGCTAATTTTATGAATTGAGTGAAAGACCTCAGCCACCCCAGCAAGGGACTGGTTTCTCTGCTGCGATCAGGAAAGCGTTTCCGCTCCCTGAAAGCCAACACAGAGACTGAGAAGGAGCTTCTTCCCACATGCGATACGGTCCCTAAACCAGATCAATACTCAGAAATAATCATCCTTGCAGTACATGCACATTTGCACATTTATACAAAATTGCACACTCCCTAATCATTCCATTTATTTCCATTTCCATCTTCCTTTTTAATATATTAACATTGTTGTTTACACTTAAGTTTTTACATTTCTTACATATATATTGGTATTTTATATTTGTTCTATTTTTTTAAGCTAAACTTAGTCTTTTTTATCTTCTTTTTTTTATTTTATTTTACCACACCTTTTTATTTCATACTTGCTTCTTATAAATGTTTTTGGTTCAACGGCAGTCGTACGAGCATTTCACTGCATACCGTACTGTGTATGAGTGTGTATGTGACAAATAAAATTTGAATTATGGTAAAAACGGTTATCTCTCATTAGTCCAGTTTAGAACACAATTGAGCGTTGATTTTCAGTCTGTTGGTAACGTGACCTGGAAGCTATTGACGATTTTTTTTGGTTGGTGTTTCAACAAATTGCATATTTGTTGACGGTCCCTAAGTGAAGCGCTACATTTAGAGTTGAGTCAAACTTTGATCAGTAGACACACCATTGTTGTGTTGGGGTGGTGAGGGGGGCAATTAGGAAGAAAATGAATAAATCTTTTATGTGACTCAAATATTACATCTTTAAAAAAAAAAGGACTATTTTGAAATTTTTTTTGAAAAATAACATTACAAAAGTTTTTCCTATTTCAATGAGGGCCTAGCTCTGGGCCCTCCCACCTGCCTGTACCCGAGACAATAATAATGCCTAACATCAATGCCTATGTAGTGGAATAAACAGTTTGAGTTTATTGTACACACCTTCTGTGAATTATTCAACTATTTAAGGATTTACTTGAGGCTTCTCTCAACCTGATACCTTTTCTTATAGCTGGAATTCAGATCAAGCTGGCAATCTTCTTATTAGCAGTGAGTTAACTTACATACCTTTTTGTTGATGAATGGAAGTAGGAGTCGTGAATAAAATCTTTATGGAATTTTATTCCAACAGCTGACGACAGTACAAACATTTAACAGTGAGGTAGGAAAAGAGCAAGCTGTTTAACACGATGGTATTGTGTTCTAAATTGAATCTTTAAAATGAAGTTTTAACGATCTGAGCCTGTGACGTTTAGGCTAGGGGCATTTTATCTTAATTTAGTTAGTATGGAGGAGGTGTTGAGGGATAAGTTACGTGGAGTGTAGAGCTTATCAACAGAGGCCTTCGGCTTTACCAGGAAGTGGTTGACTCACTGTACCCGGGGGGTCTCGATGGATCCGTCCGATGTGAACTCGCCTCGTCGAGGTGGGGGCACCCAGCCGGGGAGAGACGTCCGCTTGGGGAGGTGGTTCGCCGGCAGGACAACCGGGTGGTCCGAGAGTACCAGCGGTAGTGAGTTTCAGTCCATAACCCATGGTTGCAGGAATGTGAGGCTCATATTGAGTTGAAGGGAAAACGGCTTGTCTTCTCTTCAGGAGCCGATCGGCCGTGAGGGTTGAGAGGCCGATCCCCAGGAGGAGGTCAGCTCTGTAGCGGTTTGACAGCTGACGTGTTGTCTGGTTAGAGTCAAGACCAGAACTGAACACTTCCGGGCGGAAGCACAGTTATGAGGAAGTCTGAGAGCAACGTGGACGAATGAGGGATGAGTTTAACAACTCACGTGGCTCAGACCTTTAAAAAGGGGCTGTTACCTTAATAAGTAAATATGAATAATATGGATTTAACCTTTTAGCAAAAGTATGTACATGAAATAATACTGAAGCTGGATCAAACATTCAAAATACAGTGGAAAGAAAATGCATTAATCATATTAAAGACATTTGTAAACAGTTTAATTAAAGTAGTGTCCTTTAGAAGGAGACACTGAAGAGTCTTTGAGTTATTGTAACTAAAAGAGAGTCCTGTGGGGTCTTCCGACACGACCGAACCCTTGGAAGAATGTTGATTCGGGTTAAAACATAATAAAAGAGTCATTTTATTCCAAGTTGTTGGGAAAAAGATGGATTATTATTTGTGATGGTTACAGGGGTCAGAGGTTATAGCATATTTGATAGTGCTACACCTATAATCGTGCATTCTATTGCTACGCTGATGACTGTCGAATTTATGTTCCTTTCAAAAGACTCGACCTAAATGTCTTGGTGGACAGAATAAAAGGCGGAAATTGTTCATTTTCAGCAGCTCTAACAAGCAGATCATCACAACCCTGGGGGTCAAGGTGGATGCTGAACTTAAATGTGAGACTGACATCCCATCCGTGGTTAGAATAAAGCCCATTTCTTCCTCTTTTGTGTTTTTTAAAAACCTTATTTATTCAGGTCTGTTTTTCAGCAGAAGCTCAGAGATGATGCTTTTGCTGCAGACGAGCCTCCTCTGTCTGATTCTTAGTCTTTTAGTTTCGTGTTTAGATTCGTATATGGATGCAGCTTTTTTAGTGTGTAACATTGTACTGTAAAACACTTGTTTTAAAGTGCTTTATAAATAAAGTTGGATTGGATGCACATATTTATAATATTTAGGAATACTCTAGGGGGATTATTGTGTTTGGATGAGAGATTATGGTCTGATTGATCAATAGCCTCTAATCATTTTGAATCAAATTGACATTAAAAGTGTTTTCGCTCATATAATTTAAATCTGCGCACTAAAATGTAATGACTCCTGTAAAAAGTCGTCCTTTTCGTCTCTAATTGTAACCATGAGCTGTTCCTATGGATGCTTTGCATGAAGAGGTTTTATTTCTGGTTCCTGAAGTGACTGGACTGACGGGAGACGGTGATGGATGCGGTCCAAACAAACGTCTGAATTTATGCCGTTACTCTGCGCCGCTCAGTCGGACATCACCCGTCATCTGTCTTCACTTTGCTTCCTGTGCACAGCTGGAGCCATTCATCATCTCAGTGGTAGGTGAGATGTCCACCTAAACTGCATTTCACCTTTGACCCCGTTGAGAGGAAGCCCATGAGGGAAACGGGAAGGGAGATGGATAGCAGACTCGCTTTTATTCTCTTTTTTTTGAAGTTAAGGATTGATGTTCTCTCCAGTTTTGAGGAATCCGTGTTTCGGTGAACAGATAGTTTAAATGAAACTCGTTGAAGTGAATGTAGAAGTGTCATTTTGAACAGACGGGATTCAAATGAGCATTTGACAGATGAACTGAGCATCTATAGATCTTTACAGCAACCTACTTTGAGGCTGAGGAATCCATTCCCATTGATTTCAGAGCAACGTGGACTTCTTTCATTACAGAAACACTTCATTTATAAAAGTTTGTGCTTTGAAACAAACCTCAGCGGACTCAACCATAAAGGATGGACAGGAAAATAGTCCCTCAAGAGGAGGAGACACTCTGAGGGGGACACGTCCTAGTCCTTTCCCTGGGTTTTTCTTTATATTTAGACTTTTTCTTGACATTTAAACTTTGTTTTTGAAATTGTATTTAGATTTTTCTTCTGAACATTTTGACTCGTGTCAAATGTTTTCCTGAAAATATCCTTTTTTTTAAATCAAATTTTTTATTCAACATGTTCATTTTTTGTGTTTTCATCCTAAACCATTGTAATGTTTTTCCATCGTTTTGGCTTCTTTCTCATGTTGACTTTTTCCTTAAACATGTGACTTCATTCATGGACATTTGAGTTTATTCTGGAAGTTTGTCCTGACATTTTGACATTGTTTCTGATCATTTTCCACCACGATTTTTCTCGACACCTTCACTGTCAGAAATGAAAGGACAAGAATTGTACCTTTTTTGTCACTGGGGTGGTACCCTCAAAAGTACAGTTTTGTACCTTTAACTGCAAGGTTGTACCATATTTGTACCCTTTAGGGGTACAAATTTGTACCCTAAGGTACATGTTTGACTAGTAAAAGGTACAAACTACAAAGGTAAAAATTTGTACCCCCAGTTAAGGTACAAAATTGTACCTTTTGATAGGAAAATGATCTGTCCGGTCTCCGAGGAGGAGACATGGGGGGGGGGGACACGCTCGTCAAAAGGTCTTTTAATAGGTGCAAACGATCCTACGGCGTACACATGTTGACACACAAACATGTGCATGTTCACGCTCGTGATTTATTCATGCGCTCTTACAGCGGGAGAAATGCTCCACTTTCCAGGGCATCCATTATTTAAGGATAGGACCCTGTGGACATGGCCAAACAGATTGTGGTGTAAAAAATAAATGCAAAAATTGTGCATTTGAACCTATGCGGCTCCTTCATGTGTGTGTCGGTGTGTATCCTGAGTCGAGTTCTATTTTTTTTTTCTTCTTTAGCTTTTCTATAATAGATGACAATCACAACAGTTGCCTCAAAACACAGCTGCTCCTCTGAGATAGTTTCTGTGAAGCTCCTGAGGAAAATGGGTTGTGATGGAAACGTTTTCACAACACAAGCTCTTTTCTCTTTCAGATCTATTGGAGATTGGAGACCGTACACAGATTGGAAACACAATTTCAAACGCATAAGTAAGAAAAAAAACCGAACGCAGAGAGACTGCTTTAGTGTGTCGGAACAGGAAGGAATGGAGAAAACTACCAGTGGTTTGTTTTCGAGTTCTATAGAAATAAATATATGCAACATCCGAGGTGCATATGGGGAGTCAAATTAGCATTAAAAGGCTTTGCAGTATAAATAATGACACAAGAAGAGCTGAGTTCAAGGACTTCTTGTGCAATACGTCTATTTTTATCTTGCTTGGTTGTTATGTGTTGCTATCTCATGGATTTAATACCTTTTACTCTTTTAATGTCTAAAAATGGCACAAAAACCCTCATCAGCAGCGTTAAAGGGATACATCCTGATAATGGTGAGATCTGATGACCTTCGGATCCCCAAACCAAACTCTTCTTTTACGTCTGACCTCAACTAAATGTCTGAGATCGACTGGTGCCTTTGTGATAAACAACTGGGTGTTTTCTTAAAGCGTTTAAACGAGAAATGTCCCAAACAAAATTGTCCTTTTACTCCCAAAAGACTTGCAGATATCAAAAGTACATCAAAGTTATCAGTGCGTGTGAGTTTCTGCGGAGGATCACAGTCTAGGGAGACAGTATAGCTGATCACAGCTTTTGTCTTCCTGCAAAGGGATGTCTTATTGATCTCCCATCTGTATTTGTTATACACTGTTGTTATACATTGAGAAATAACTATATTTAATATAAAAAGTGATTTAATGAATTATTAAACACTCAATAGTATCTAAAATTGGTGCCACTAAGTACCGGTATTGATTCCTAGGTACCAGAAATTTGTTCAAATGTGAAAGGTCTCCCCCGGTTGGGGCATAGAAGGAGGTGCACGGCAAAAAAAACGTGTGGGAACAGCTGACATAGAGGATTAAGACTTCAATTAATCAGAGTGAAAGTGAAACTAACTCAGAGATTTAAAACATCGTGCTCAACGCTTTTATTGGTTTTTGGTCTCTTTGCAAAACAAAGAGTTGAAACTTTAAAAAGTAGGTCAACATTAGAGATCAAAGGCTGAGTGTTGCCATAGTGATCCAATGCCAATCAATCAGAAATGTCTTAATCAGGACCCCATTAACACATCTGAGATGAACTGGAACATTTTAAATATATATTTTTGATTTTTTTTCTTCTATAAAGGCCATCAAATTCTGGTGGTTAGAAGGCCTCCATTTATCATATACACCAGTACTAGTTAGAATATAAACCAGGCTCTAGTTATTTAAAGAATATCAACAAAAAATTTGCCTAATTTGATTTCTATAATCTGTAACTATGGGACACATTAGAGACGCATTCTCAATCCAGCAGGCAGTAAAAGACATACACCACTCAGCTAGAGCTGTTGTTCTCCAGATCCAAATGGAATTTATTAAAGACAGTTTGACTCCACAGGAGATCATCAATGATTGTAGGAGTGGAACAGATGCGACGTTTCCACCATGTTTTCTTTAAAGCTGCTCGCTGTTTCAAGGCTAGACCTGCAGGGTTTTAATCATATAATCTTCAAGGCAGTCCTCTGAACTCTGAGGCAACAGTGAGAGTGATCAGTAGTCATCTGAAGCTCCGGTCTGGGGGGGGGGGTTGGTTTATGGAGTCTACAGGACCTACTGATTTTTTACTCTTGTCCCAAAAACGTGATGCTTTCATCTTTATATTATATCTTGAAACCCCATCAATGTTCATTAAATTACATTAAATCATGTTTATCATTCATTTTCAGTTGCTTATAACAAAGTTGAGTTAAATATATGACAGATAAAGGAAAAAATCCCAGAATTCCCTCTGCTTAGTGATATTCAACAGCGCCCTGACCAAAGAGAATAGTTAGTCCCTTTCAGAGAGTTCTGGGCCTGCTCTGGGATCTCCTCCCTTTGGTGAGATGCCTGGGAAATCCCCAGAGAGAGGAAACCAGACGGTAACAGATGGGAGCGGGCAGGAGCAGATAACTTCCTGTTTGCTGCTTTTAACTGGATCAAATACCTTGTACTATTAGCTAAATGGTGCTGGTGAAATAAGGTTTAATTACATACCGTATTTACACTGGGTAGGACAGATGTATACGATGAAGTAGGGGTGGGAGATAAACTTGTTTTTCCGATGCATCAAGGTGCAGACACGAACGATTATCAATCGATTGAAAAATATAAAAATTCGATTCTATTATTAATGTTTGCGGCCTTGGAATTTCACCAACTTTCTCCCAAATCTGACCAATCATCTTGGCGTTTGTCGTGCGTCACCTTCTTTTTTGACCAATCACCGCCATTTGAAAAAGTTTTGACCAATCCCCGTTACCTCGAGCTGTGTTTACTTCCTGCTTTTGAGTCGAGCCGCTAAACGCACCGGCCAGATTCTATAATATATTACAGCTAAAATACGAGCGAGTCAATTTCCCAAAGTAGCGATTACACAAGAGTGGTAGAAGCTGTTCTGAACCAAACATCATGTGATGGATTATACATGGAAATATTCGCTTGGCTGAACAGAGAGGAGCAGAGTCCGCCGCTGGGGGGTCTGATACGAGTGCTGAAAGAGACGAGGTGAGTTCTGTTTAAAGTCCGTATTCGGTCAATGTGAGAAACTATGTTTAAAAAGAACTGATCTGTGTCCTAAACTGTGCTGAGTCTGCGGTTTTGCTATTACGTGAGAAAATAGGACCGGGGCGTCAGCGTGAACTAACGTGAAATCCTTTGAACGTCGTTTTTTTAAACATGCGAACAACCACGTGATGTGTGTATCCAGTGAGCGATCACGAGGAACCTCTTCCTGCTGAACCAGTGAACCTTTGAGGTGAACGTCTAAAAGTGAAAGTAAAACGAGTCGCTCACGCTGTAACACCTGAGTGATGCTGAGACAGTCAGCTCTGTCGTCATGGCGATTACAGCATCTTGTAGTCTTTGTATTATGATGAAACGGCGCATACAGTGTGTGCATATAAACAAAATAAAACCTTAAACAAAAAATGCTTGAAAAAAACTGCAACTTTGACCGCAACTTTTGAAAAATGTTTCTCAAATCAGTCATTTTAGGATGAAACCATCACAAAAACCACACAACTTCCTGGAGGGACTGTATTTAAACTTATATTTACACATTTAAACACTGCTATGTTTTAATAATTAAATTATTATTAAATAATTAAAGATAATGGAAGTAAAATCATGTCGGGTTATTACAAATGCTTTAATAGTACCTCATAGTCACATGGCAGGAAGGTGAGGGGGAAGAACAATACATCTTTCATCAATAATCGTTTTATAATCGCATCGCAGCTCTCTGAATCGTAATCGAATCGTGAAGACCCTGAAGATTCCCACCCCTACTATGAAGTTAATGTATGATCAGCAGGTCAAGATGCAAGATTTGTTTGATAAAATGTTCCAGTTCTCAAAAGCTGCAGTTTAATCTAAAACAGTGTTCCAATTCTAAAAAGCTGTACTTTGCTCTGATACAGTGTTCGAGTTCTAAAAATGTGATTTCCTCTGATAGTGTTTCAGTTCTAATAAGCTGTAATTTCCTCTGATACAGTGTTCCAATTCTAAAAAGCTGTACTTTCCTCTGATACAGTGTTCCAGTTCTAAAAAGCTACAATTTCCTCTGATACAGTGTTCCAGTTCTAAAAACCTGTACTTTCCTCTGATACAGTGTTCCAGTTCTAAAAAGCTACACTTTCCTCTGATAGTGTTCCAGTCCTAAAAAGCTGTACTTTCCTCTGATAGTGTTCCAGTTCTAAAAAGCTGTACTTTCCTCTGATAGTGTTCCAGTCCTAAAAAGCTGTACTTTCCTCTGATAGTGTTCCAGTCCTAAAAAGCTGTACTTTACTCTGATAGTGTTCCAATTCTAAAAAGTTGCACTTTCCTCTGATAGTATTCCAATTCTAAAAGAATGCATTATCCTATGACAATGTTTCAGTTCTAAGAGCTGTACTTTCCTCTGATAGTGTTCGAATTCTAAAATGATGCTCTCTCCTTTGATAGTGTTTCAGTTCTAATAAGCTGTACTTTCCATTTGATACTGTGTTCCAGTTCTAAACAGCTGTACTTCTCTCTGATACAGTGTTCTGTTTCTGAGCAGCTGCACTTTCCTCCGATGTGGTCTCCCAGTTCTGAAAAGTTCTAGATTCCTCTTATCCAATCTTTCAGTTATAAGACTGACTTCCTTGTGTGTTCTGATAAGGTCTGAGAAAGTGTATAAACACATTCTACTCTATTTGATTATAGGTTCTTTTCTCAGACATGTATGTTCTTTGAGTAAGTTTTTACCTTTACATGTTTCGACGCGCATCTGCGGTCTTCATCAGAAGTGTCACTGGTGTTGGTGTGACGTGTCGTTATTAGCTGTTCTTCCCGATGGGCGTGGCCAACCCAGACCTGTCAGATCTGCGGGGTTGGCCACGCCCATCTCCACCGGCTGGTCCCTGGAGCAGTGAGTCCCAGGTGCGAGACAGCTGGTAGGCTCCCTCGTCCCGGTTGATGGACCACCTGGTTCGCTTCCTTATCTCCACTGCCTCCCTTATCCAACGTCTGTATCTGTTTTCCTCAGTGTGTATGATCCTCCCCTGTTCCCAGTTCATAATGTCATTATTTTTTTTGCAGTGGTCTGTGACGGCCGATTTTAAGTTCTCCTGTTCTTTTCTTTTTGTGGTTCTTGTGAGTCGTTCTGCTGTTTCCTTTTCACACGTCACACCAACACCAGTGACACTTCTGATGAAGGCCGCAGATGCGCGTTGAAACATGTAAAGGTAAAAACTTACTCAAAGAACACAAATGTCTGAGAAAATAACCTATAATCATTTAGAAAAAAGAGACATAAAAAAGAGACATAATGAACAATGTAAAGTATTCTACTCTATTACCCAAGGAAACAGTTTTGATACTGCAATGTCTCATTTCCTGAGAAAATTATCTGCTAGGCAATTTTCTTTATGCTGACTCATTTAATAACGGACACAGGTCTTCCTGTCCTCCTTACTACCTCTGCTGTAACGGCTAACATTTTACCTTTCTGACAGCAACATGTTTAATTTCTCACTTACTTCCAAGTCGAGTGATGATGCAGTTGTTACGCCTGGTCCGGTTTACCCAGCATCACCCAACAAAAGGATGAACCTCTTCACTTTCAAGCAGGCAGCTGTGCTTGGTGCTGCAAGATTGGGTACAACATTTCATCTTTACAGAAGCTTTCTTCTTAAGATTTAAGATGGAATTAAACTAAAGTTTCTTGCTACAGACAAAGATGCTAATTACCTCACATGCTCTGAAGACATCAACATTAATACCAGTCATGGGAAGGAATTTGTTTGACTTTTTTAATCCACATTTATTAAACCTTTTCAGAAGGTTACTTTTGATGTAAAGAGTTTCTAAGATAATCTTTATTCTGTATTGACTGAACACTACTTTGCCATAAGGCTCAGAGAGCAAAAACAGCTGCTGTGGGCGTCATAAATCAACCCAGAAATGTGCAAACGTGCTTCTTAAAATGTGTTTAGAACCATTACATATGCCTGAATAATGACTTCTTAGAAGCACAAATGTGTACTTTTGGGTTTGTTGGGAGGAATACGAGAAGCCATTAAAAGTTTTGCCTTTTGGGTTTTCTCTCCCTATCTTTATGTGCCAGAAACCTCCTGGTTTTAACAGCTTTAATCAGGTCCAACATGCTGAATCTACTTAAAAACTTGCATCTGTGTACCGAATAAGCTATAAATACGTTTGGCCAGTAAAGAAGTCCAACCTGTATTTTCTTTGTTTTTAAAGGCCTTCCAGAGGTGAAGGTCTTTTGCGATGGAGTGGGGATTTTTTTGTAAACGTGTGGCTAAGAGTCAGCTTTTTTACTTCCACATTTCTGTTAGAGCTTGTATGGGTTGTTGAAGAAGGCACCTCATTAACCTCTGCTGCACTCATTACAATCCGAGATGTTCCGGGTCAGCAGAAGTTGTACCGATTCCAGAGGAAGCCTCGTTTCCTGAAAGTACCCGTTTGCCTCCGATTGTCAGCCTCGCTCTTGATGTTTTACAGAGTTTGACGGTTCACACTCATCACCTCTCCCTTTACTTCACGAGCAGATGGTGTTCCCAGTCGTGTCAGATGAAGATGCGCCGTAAGACGGGAGAACAGTCAAGAGTTCACGGTACACTCCGCGTGATACGCGTAGGTCGTGAACTATTGTTCCAAAAAATCATTTTCTCTCCTCATAAAAAAAACCAAAACCTCATCGTAGACATAAAACTTGAGCTTTTTAATTTTCTTAGGGCAGCAAATAAATAAACTGCCATTTCACACAGGGTTACGAGAAACCTTAATTAGGCTTCACCCTGCAGATCATTGCAATGCAGTAAAAAGCTTTCAGACTTTCACAGGGTCAGTTTATGTTTATGGGTTTGGGTTCAGTATAAATACAGAGTAATCATTACAGTTTATCTTTGGCCAGAGGTTGCTTCTCTGTCCTAACTTTGTACTCTTCAGCTTTCCTACACCAGTATTTATTTGCCCGTGTTGCTTGTTGACTCACTTTATCACTATTGCAAGAGTAAACAGAGCAGCAGATGCATGGCTGGCCTTGGGCAGATCCTGCTGTATAGGTCGGTGTCCATAGTAACCGTTTATCTTCTGAATTTCTCATAAGTCATACTGCAAGATGAGGCATTTTAAAGGAATTTTGAGACATTAGAAAAATAGTCAAAGCTCATTTTACTTCATAAATCCAAGCAACAAGTGACTGAAAGTACATGAGAATTAGAAAAATGTATTTTATTATGAATTTTAGAATGATTATAAGGTTTGTTGAATCTACTTGAATAGAAAAAGTTATACCACTTGACCATGCTCAGGGTTCAACAGGTTGTGGTTCAGAAATGGTATTCTACTGACCTCCGCTGTACCCAGTGGTTATTTGAGCTGTTGGTGCCATTCTACCATCGTGGACCAGTCTGACCTCTGACCTCAACAAGACATTTTAAGCTACAAAAATGCTACGGACTGGATATATCCTCTCCTTTGCACCAATCTTCTATAGACCCTAGAAAAATGAAAAGCTGTATGTTCCTCTGATACACTGTTCTAGCTCTAGAAGCTACACTTTCCTTTGATAGTGTTCTAGTTCTAAAAGCTGTGCATTCCTCTGATAGTGTTTTAGTTCTAAAAGCTCATCTTTCCTCTAATACAGTATTCTAGTTCTAAAAGCTGTACTTTCCTCTGATACAGCGTTCTAGTTCTAAAAGCTGTACTTTCCTCTAATACAGTGTTCTAGTTCTAAAAGCAGTACTTTCATCTGATAGTGTTTTAGTTCTAAAAGCTCATCTTTCCTCTAATACAGTATTCTAGTTCTAAAAGCTGTACTTTCCTCTGATACAGCGTTCTAGTTCTAAAAGCTGTACTTTCCTTTGATAAGTGTTCTAGTTCTAAAAGCTACACTTTCCTCTGATACAGTGTTCTAATTCTAAAAGCTATACTTTCTTCTGATAAGTGTTTTAGTTCTAAAAGCTGTACTTTCCTCTGATACAGCATTCTAGTTCTAAAAGCAGTACTTTTATCTGATAGTGTTTTAGTTCTAAAAGCTCAACTTTCTTCTAATACAGTGTTCTAGTTCTAAAAGTTGTACTTTCCCCTGATACGTGTTCTAGTTCTAAAAGCTGTACTTTCCTCTGATAACATTTTTTTAGTTCTAAAAGCTGTACTTTCCTCTGATATAGCGTTCTAGTTCTAAAAGCAGTACTTTCATCTGATACAGTGTTCTAGTTCTAAAAGCTGCACTTTCCTCTAATACAGTGTTCTAGTTCTAAAAGCTGTACTTTCCTCTGATACAGTGTTCTAGTTCGAAAAGCTGTACTTTCCTATGATAGCATTGTTTTAGTTCTAAAAGCTGTACTTTCCTCTGATATAGCGTCCTAGTTCTAAAAGCATTACTTTCATCTGATACAGTGTTTTACTTCTAAAAGCTCAACTTTCCTCTAATACAGTGTTCTAGTTCTAAACGTTGTACTTTCCCCTGCTAAGTGTTCTAGTTCTAAAAGCTGTACTTTCCTCTGATACAATGTTCTAGTTTTTTTTTCCACTTCATGTCCTGTCCGGCAGTATAGCAATCAGAATTGATGTCTGAATGCCAGAAACGAGCCTTACAGATTTACTATCACTAGTGGGGCATTACAGCTGCTGCTATAATGCTCCACCTGATAAATATTCGTAGACAAAATCTTTATTAGAATAGTTTTTTGGTTTCATTTCATTCCCAATGGACATGTAGATGGAAAGGAACAAGAAGGATACAGAAAGAGGTGGTGGGGCAGTTAACAGAGCAAGAATGAGTACACAGGATCCGTTTCTAGACCTGTGGAAAGAGAGCAATGACCTTTGACATCTGTTGACCTTTCATTCACTACAATAGTTAAGACAATGTCTAGTATTAATCATCTGACTGGAGCAATGCTCAGTCAGATCAGGAGAGACTGCTGCCAAATGGTTACAAATCAAATTTTTGGCTGTTTAAAACAACTCCTGCTCACTGGTGGGTATGGTCTTCAGTGTAGATAAATAATGGATAGAACATCACTTCAAAATAATTGTATTAAATAATGGTTCTTTTCAAAATATGTACTAATCCATACACGCACCAGGACTAAATATTTAAATCACAGGAATTTTCTATATTTAGCGGCTTATTATTTTCCAAATGTAACTGGTTGTATAGATAACAAACACCTTTTTATGAACCAAATCAAATCAGCTCCATAAATCAACATAACGAATCTGATTTCTAAACATGAATATAAGCCACTGAATAAAATGATTTTTCTCAAATAAAACTTGCAAATAAATGTGTTTTTCACTATGTTAACAACGCACCTAACACATAACGTTGGTCCTTTCTGTGTGTTTTCTGCATCTGAATTTATTCATCACTGGTAATAAACAGCAACTGAGGCAGGTGTGTTAACAGATGCATCACTAATGTCATTTTAAATCTCTGAAAAATGCCTGTGTCAGATTTGTTTCCCTAGCTTAATTTACTAGACAATTCTAAGAAACTCTTAAGTCATTAGCTGTAATCATGTTGTTGTTATTTTTTTTTTCTCTGAACTGTCAGTCAAACACTCTGTTGTAATTATCACGCTTCGGTAGAAAAATGGAAATCACACAAAAAGTTCAACTATCTGTAGCTCCAATTTTGAAAAAAAAAGTTCTAATACACCAAACCTTACTCTCTATTAGGCATTTAGGCACCGCTAAGTACTACAAACCTAATCAAAACAATAATCGTTTTCATTTTTTCCCCCATCTGAGTCCAATTATCATTCTCAATTTAAGTGTTACTGGTTGCTGTTTTCATTTTTGTTGAAAATAAACACATGATTTGAGCTTTTTAGCTGATACTGTGACAAGAAATTCAATTCTAGCTCTTACAGGCAGCTGGGTACAAGTAGATAAACAATCACATGCTGTCACTTCACTGTACAAAGTTTAACTTATAATTATGTGTTTGATAAATAACATAACCAGTGAAAACATTCATTCTGTATTGTTTGCCCTGTGGCTTTAGGATTCCTCTTAGGTGGTATAATTAGCCTCCCTGCTTGACAGAAGACAGGCAGAGAGTTGGAAAACACTTGTTGTATGTTTGAAGATTTATCTTGGATTTTCAGTAGTAGAGTGTGCTTGCATTGGCTCTCTTATCAAGCCTGTACAGCCTTTTGAGTGTGTCATCTTGGACATTAGGATTATGTATATCACTTACATTAGAGACATAAATACAGACGTTTGATTCTGGCATCTGGCCTTGCACTGATTAAACTGAAATGGAGTAAACATTGTTTTATGTGTTGTGCTTCCCAACCATCGAGGACTGAGCACACATCCCTGGGGAACACCAGACAAAAGTTTCTCCTTATTATTACTGACCAACCTTTATTTGTTAACTTCAATATATGGCATATTTGTTAATATCCACTCAATGCTGTCACCATTGATAAATGGGGGGAGGGGAGGGGGGTCAGCCCTGTTTTTTCTGAAGTCAACAATGATTTCTTTGTTTTCTGTGGCATTCAGCAACAGGTTTTTTACAGAGTCCTACTATGTAAGTCTTAAAACCTCATTCATGTCGTTCTATACATCTCCTGCAGTGGTCAGCCCAACCACAGTGCTGCTGTCTGAAAATGTTCCTAAGGTATTTTTGGGGTAGGCAGTGGTGTGGTCGTGTGTGTTAAAAGGAAAGCATAGGGGGCCAAGCACACAGCCCTGGGGAGATCTGTTAATGAGTTTAGGAGAGGTGGTGGACGAGTTTCACCAAATGAACACTGGTTTGTCAGGAACTCCTTAAAGGTCCCATATTCCGCAAAATTCACTTTCTAAACATCTTTTAACAGCCATATCAGTCCCAAAGACGGTTTCTGAGACCCAAAACTCTTAAAATATTTTCACTTCCTTATTCTCATTTTTTGGGAAATGTGTTTTGAGCTAATGCTAAAACGAATGTTTCAAATTATTTCCCCTGCCGTCAAGAAGGGAAAAGACCACTCCTCTCCAGAGGACATAGCCAATCATGAGCACCCACCCTGTTCTTTAAAAACCACGGGAGCGCTCATCCTCACAAACGTTAGCAAACAGTCATGGTGAAGCTACAAGCAAAGCACGGCAGTTGCTTTGTAGATGGTTGCATCAACGAGCACAAAAGTCTTTTTTTACTCCTTTCATCTGAAGACCCTCCAACGTCTCGTAAACGTGCAGAGAAGAGAGATGGGCGGGGCTAAAAGAAGCTCTGCTCCCCAACTGCCCCGCCCCATTTGAAAGAAAAGTTTAGCTTCAGGAAGTTGGATGAGGGGCTGGAAGAACAACAGCTGCACTTAAAGTAAGGGTCAGTTTGACCAATGCAGAGCTTTAACATGTTATTGAGATGTAAAAGAAATGATTCAGAGTGGATAGAAAGTGCAGAATGTGGGACCTTTAATTTCAGGACGGGCAATTGATGGAAGGCCTAAATCCAGATCTTTGAGCTGGTCTGTGTCTATGAAAAGAGATGATTTCAGATTATTTTAGATGTTGACTCGTGATAGGGAGAGAATACTTTTTAACACATTAGTTTACAGACTGTGACTTCCAAGCACTAGTCTTTTATCTGGAGCTTAGCGGTAGCCTGATTCTAGCTCATTTTAGGGTCCTTCAGAGGTGCAGGCAGAGCTCCGAACCACTGAATAACTGAATACTGATTCTGCGATTATGGTTGTTCAACTTTCACTTTGATATAAGAAGACAGTGAGGATCTTAGCCTCTAAATCACCAGGGAGCTCCATATGCTACTCTAGGAAACACCTTTAAATATTCCACTACACACTGCTATTGTAATTATGCAATTTGGAGCATTTTTGCTAACTTATTTCGGAACAAACAGTCCATTCTGCTTATTTTATTATTTGCATACACTTGTTCAGACCTTTATGTCGTTTCTTGTTGCATGCTGGGAAAATAGACCGACAAATAAACCCGCACAAAAGAGAAAAGTGGTGTCGAGAAAGTAATGTAATGGCTGTAAGCTCAAACATTCAGCTGATGTATTATTCAGATTGGAATAACAGCAGGCGCCACTAGAAGAGCCCACATATAGAAAACCCCTTACAACTCAACTCATCCAACTTGGAGTGTCAAGGTTTCTCTATCGTTTTCTTTTTTGTAAGCCGTACAGACGGCGTGGAAAATGAGTGAGCAGAGACCCAAACAGGCTTTACTTAATGCCTGTAAACACGCACAGATCTGTAGTTCAGGGAAAGGTGAAGCACTCGTATGTGACCGGTGCGAATGTTCGTCGCGGTTGGGAGAATTTCATCGAGGAAAGACAGCAGAGGCAGAGCGTTCTCGATCTGGTTCCGTGGGTCTGCCTAAAGCCTTTTATTACAGCCGTAAAACCCTTAGGGCCTCCTACTGTTTGAGGTCTTTGTAACTCTGACGGCACTTACTGTAAGAACAAACTAATATTTATGAGCAGCAGCTTCTTGGAATCATCGGTTGCCGCAATCTATGTCAGGAACGTTGAAGGTCAGTCTGGATTTTTAAAACAAATTGTTATTTTAGCATTTCTGTGATGATAAAACACACACATGGCCAAGTATTTTGTATTGGTAATACTATTTCTCAGGGTTCAAAAATGTATTGTATTCTTAATGTCAAGGTTCACCCCTAATTAAATGTTTTTACAGTGAATATGAAAAAAACCCAATAATAAAATGAAACCAGTTTTACAATCACCTCCCTTAAATCAGGCATGTCCAAGGTGCGGTCCGGGGGCCACTTTCGGCCGTCGGGGTGATTTTATGCATCCCTTTTCCAAATTTTAAGAATGGTAGAATTTAGTACTCCAGCAGGTTGAGGTACTTTTACATTTTTTTATTTAGGGATGAGACTATGTACTTTAAACTTTATGTTTGCATCTACAAAGACTTACTGAGCCTTTTCTATAGGAAAACAAATGGTTTTATCCATTCATTAAAGCCATACTCAGTAGCCAGGTAAACAAACGAGGTCTCGCTAGCTATTTTACAGAAACACGTCTCGGTGAACTCACCCCTCACGTTGTGTAAAATCCATAGGCCAGCTTCCCGCAGACATAGGACCACGGTTTGCAAAGGTGACAAAGCAGAGTATAACTCCAGCCGCAGAAATGTTCCCCCAGCTTTTCCTCTTTTCACCTCCAAATGATTTTAGTTTTCTGCTAGCTGAAAAGGTGTTTTCTGGGGGGGACTCTGGTATTTTTATCTTAAAATGGAAGCACTAAGCGCTGCTCTCTGTCCTACTTCTTTCACTTTCACTACCGGGATGTTCTGCCCCAAAATGTGCCCGGGTGGATTAATGCCAATCCAAGCAGTGAGGAAATGCGGCAGACAGTCGGATTGTCCAATCCTATCGTTCGGTCCGAACGATAGGATTGGCTGAAGTTTTTAGAGAACTGCGAGACAACTACTTTATTGATTTCTTTTGGGTTTTTTTATCTCCACAATATATTTATGGCTATACTATATTAGAACGTTGTTAAGAGGCTTTTTAAAAAAAATGTTAAAAGCTACAGTTTACCTGGCTATATGGCTTTAAAATGTTGAATTGAACTGAATTGAATTCTTTATTTATTCTAACATAAAACATTTTTATACAACACAAAACAATGAACAAATAAAGTCCAAAAAGGAGTAGTTAGAAGTAAAACTTATAAATTTCTACCCCCTTCTCACTTATTCTTATCAACTTCTCATATTAAATCATAAAAAAAAAATATATATATATATATAAACTAATATATGTGAAAATGTTCATTTTGCTTTTGCCCAAAGCATCTTATACAGTTGTCAATCACCCCACAGGCATGTTGTGATCTGTTGGGAAAACCGGAGTACCCGGAAGAAACCCATGCATGGGGAGAAGATGCTAACTCCATGTAGAAAAGCCACAGCCGGGATTTGAACCTGCAACCTTCTTGCTGCGAGGCCACAGTGCGCCACCTTGCAGCCCTTTTGCATTAATAATGTATTTCCCGGCAGTACGAACAAATAAAAATGAAAATAAATTAATTTTATAATTTTTTAAAAAATCTAAATTTTGTGGCCTCTAAGGCTTTTAACTTTTTGATTTTGGCCCTCATCTTGAAAAGTTTGGAGACTCCCTGCCTTAGTTGAACTTTAACCTTTTAACTGGCAGCTAAATGACTTTGAAATTTTAGTTCCTACATCTTACTGAAGCATACATTGTATATACATTTAAAACAAAAAAAAAAACCTATGAGGATATTTCAATAAAAAGTTACCCGTTATTATTCCATTAACACCCTGCTGCCCCAACCAATTAGAATGGGCATCTTTTTATGAAAAATCAGAAACCTCTAGGGGTAGTCAATTAAATCTGACCTGGTCCTCGGTCCAGAGGTAGCGTCCATGAAGATGCACGAGCAACGCCGAGTGGCTGCTATGGGAGCGAGACACACTAGGAACCCAACCACCCCCTTCCCCTGGACCAAGTTCTGGACGACGCATGGTTTACGCGTTTCCCCTGACATGCCACCCCCCCCTCCCCAGGTAGGCTGGAGGTCATTTTGAAAATGTTTCTATGTTTTTGCATATCCAAACTCATGTATTATCTCAGCATAAGCTATTATTCATGTGTATTCTCTTATTTTGATTATTTAGACAGGACTGTTAGATAAAAACTGGTGGAGGTACTGACGATGAGATATGTGCCTACAACGTTGTTGCCCGACCCATTTCGCCCTCGCTAATCGTCTCCCGAGATGAGCACCACCCTCCTGCGTGCCTCGCTCTTTCTATATCTTTGGGCAGCCACTGTTTGAAGAGGTCCCCCTCTGTAATAATGCCCTCCTTGGTAACGCTGCCTCTGACTGAAGGGCCTTTTTACTTTGATAATTCCCAACAAGCCTGTTTGATCAAGTCACAAGGGCAAGCATTTCAAAACATTTCCAACGTGAAGAGCCGCTTTAGGAGCGCCTTTTCATATCTGCACCAGTTCAAAAGGACGTGTGGGAGGATTTTTAATCAGGGCACATTCACACTGAACACATATTATTAACATAATGCATTACAAGTTGTAATTAGGCTTAAAAAAGAAACAGGAACCCTACGGAAGTATTGTATCTTCCTTGTGTACATTTGAATATGTTTTAATTTTCCTCAAGGCTGTTTAATGCATTGAAATCAAGACGAATGTGACAAATAAGCACTCACATCAAACTCATAACATAATAAAGATCTCTAATGCTGTGTGCGTGCCAACAATGTCAATATAATTATGCTAATTTTGACAATTATGTTATATAATGCACAAATGGAGGAAAGGAAGAGGGTAAAAATAATTAAAAGCTCTTGACGAGGTTAATTTGAGGCCATTTGTGTTTAAAGACATAAATCACTTCAGGAGCAGAATCTGTTGTGAAGGTAAAAACTTATGTTTAATTTGAATCAAGCAAGATTTGAAAAATCACAGTTTTCTTTTTTTTTTTCTCATTATCTTTGTTGACTTACTGTAGTTTGGGCCTTCAATAAGAGTCACATTGCACAAGTTTAGCTACACAGTACAGTTTTAGGCTCAATCTAATAAAACTGACAAGTTAGCAAGATAGCAGGTATAGCACAACCATTAGCAGCTAATTAGCCAAACTTGTTTTGTACTAAAAGGTAGATAAGAGCAACTTTGATTTATTTACTGTATACAAATTCCAAATTTGATCATTTTGCCCTGCTGACAAAACCAGCATAGACCAGCATAGCTGGTTTCCAGCATATGTTGTGTTTTGGTGCTGGTATGCTGGTCCATATTGATTCATTAGTTCAACCAGCATTGACCAGCATTGAATCATACCAGCTAAACCAGCACCAAGCCAGCACCAAACCAGCATAGACCAGCATATAAATCAAGACCATCATGATTTGTTTGCTGGTCTTTGCTGGTTTGGTGCTGGTCAATGCTGGTTTGCTGTTGGTCTATGCTGGTTTGGTGCTGGTCTATGCTGGTTGAACTAATGGATCAATATGGACCAGCATACCAGCACCAAAACTCAACATATGCTGGTAACCAGCATATGCTGGTCTATGCTGGTTTTTTTCAGCAGGTTGGCTCTTTTTTTACCTCTACTTTGTGTTTCCATCCTTCAAACTGCCATTGCATTAGCTAGTTAGCTTAAATATAAGCATTAGCCATTGCTAGCTTGAATATTGTGAATGTTGCTAAAAGATTTTACAACCTATGAACTAAATCAATGAATATATCAGACATTTTTTTTTCCAGTTTATCCTCACAGTTGAGTTTTGTTCAAAATAGTAAAACATTATTTTTAAATATTTCATTTTCTGCTGTGTTTTTGCTTATCTTCATGCTAACAAGGGTTCTTGTGAGAAAAATTAGGATTTATTTTAAACTTTT
The DNA here is from genome assembly GCA_006937965.1 of Callopanchax toddi. Lineage (NCBI taxonomy): Eukaryota > Metazoa > Chordata > Actinopteri > Cyprinodontiformes > Nothobranchiidae > Callopanchax > Callopanchax toddi. The sequence goes on from SSNR01000079.1 coordinate 830,794, forward strand.
GAGTCCAGAAGTTGAAAGTCAGTTATTGGTGGATTCATGTTGCCTCAAAATACTTGGGTTTTCAGAAACATTTTTTTAATATATATTATATAATATAAAATAGCAGCTGATTTGTTTATTTCCCACTGTAGTTTTTTGCCAAATAAACAACAACACTGGAGCCATGTTTTTGCTCATATTTCTTTGCCTGTTTCACTTCATCCTGATCTTGGTGCCATTATATTTTGATTTGGGGCTAAAAAATTTAATATCCAAGAAAAATGTGTTACAATTGTTTTGGGTGAATCTTTATCCAAGCTAATATTGTTCTTTCTCTGTATTTTGATGTATTTTGTGCAAAGGTTCTGGCTACCTAATGGCAGGGTATCGTTTTTTCCCCCCAGCTTTTTTATGACATTTGCGTGGGCCATGATGTTATTTAGATTAAGACTTGGACAAGTGCAGATAATGCCTTAATGCCAATTTCTCACTAGGCAGTTTGGGCAAAAAATGGCATTTGCAAGGAATTTTCCAAAATGTCTCAAAACAGTGTAAATTGCAGGGCTTTTTTTGTGCATATGACAAATTCCCTCTCAAAAAAGTCATAGTTGTCCCTGGCCTCTGAAACCCATTTTAATTTTCCAGTGGTCAGAAGTGCAAGAAAGGTGGGACAGTGTGGAGAGGGATTGGTGACAAAATTGCAAATAAAATTAGGGTAAATTGAGGACAAAACAGGGCCGGATCTAGCCAGCCTCACTAAGGGGGGCAGGTAGAATATCAGGGGGGGCGAGTCTGGACATGCTAAGAATGTTTTGGTCATCACATCCCCCCAATCCCTTAAATGCATCAAAAACTACGCCATCATCATATCAGTTCTTCTATATATATAAACGTATTTCCATATTTGATCCCTACCCTCTGCATTTACCCGGGCTTGGGACCGGCACATTTAGGACACGGGTTTATGCCCTGTTGAGGCTGCACTCATCTGTTTGTTTTGTTTGGTTTTTGGTTATTTTGTTCTCTTTTGTTTTTTGTTTGTTCTTTTTGGTTTTTTTGTGTTCTTTTTTGTGGTTTTTATTCTTTTTTGTGTTATTTTTGTTTTTTGTGTTTTTTGTCCTTTTTGTGTCTTTCTTCATTTTTGTGGTTTTTTGTTCTTTTTTGTGGTTTTTTTGTTGTTCTTTTTTGTTTTTTGTGTATTTTAGTTATTTTGTTCTTTTTTGTAGTTTTTGTTTTTTGTGGGTTTTTTGTGTTGTTCTTTTTTGTGTTCGTGTTTTTTTGTTCTTTTTTGTGGTTTTTGTTCTTTTTGTGGTTTTTTTGTTTGTTCTTTTTTGTTTTTCTTTCTTTCTGTGTCACTCATCAGTAGCTACTTTGAATGAGGACAAATGGAAGAGAGCGCTCACTCTGACCATTTTTCACTTAAATATTTTTGAAATTTGTTATTTCTGCATGCAATCGCGTTTGGGGGGTAGTCATGGAATTTGGGGGGGCAATGCCCCCCCTTGCCCATGCCTACATCCAGCCTAGGGACAAAATGAGACATTTTGTGACTAAACAGCTACAAAAATTTGCATAAATGTTGTACTTTGCACATCATGCATAAAACCTCTTGCAAAAATGATGTACGTTCCAATTTTTCATGATTCCTGCTGAAAATATGCATGTTTTCTCTCAATTTTCTGTCTCCAACTAGTCGCTGCTTCGTGAACATGCTGTGAACCAAAGCTTTGGCCACCTCTGCCTCAATGTAAATATACGACTAAGAAAACGTAAATGGCAGCATGAAAAGCTGACGTCCAAACGTCATGAAGTTGAAGATGAAACAGTTTAATCAAGGTGAGTGCATTATTGCCGTTTTTCCGACAATTTTACACTGAAGCAGAAAGAGAAATGAAGGACCTTTTGAAGTAGTCTGACTGTTCAGGCCTTGTCCTATAACAATAAAAGCAGTGTTGGCTCCTCTAAGCAGCCGCCTAGCACTCCACAAATTAAAATAACTGATGCCCACAAAAGCAGCAGCAGGCTAGAAGAAGATAGCAAAGCATTTTCAAGAAGCCATTTCCTCAGATCATAATGTAATTAAGAAATGGCAGTTAGCAGGAGTGGTGGAGGTCAAGTTGAGGTCTGGAAGCAGGAGAAAAAGGATTGCTACAGAGGACTGTTAGAGAGGCGTATTCATTTAAAAGTTGACTGTAATTCAACACTGAGCCAGGTCCGTTTTCCTCTATGAGAAGAAGCTGCCCCGGACTCGGTCTTGCTATCGATGGAGTCCCAGTCTGCACCCAAACTTTTTGTGTTGTGCTTTTTAGCAAAATTTCCCATTTAGTTATATACTTCTTGTCTTCATGAGACTGTGACCTCTGCTTCAGATCACTGTGCTCGCTTATAACACCAAAACGAGACTATCACTGCTGCACTGGAAGGCCATGGAATCACTCACTAGCAGACACAAGATGCTGATACGCATACATCTACCATCCACCTTCAACGCCCACCTCGTTCCTCAACACTCCTCCCTCTCCGGAGTGACTTCGCTGAGGCTGCAATCTAGCGGAGGCTTCGTGGGGGCCTCGGAGCTCCAACCCACCCTCGGAGCTCCAACCCGCCCTACCTACATCATGTGTTGTGACTGAGTCTGTCTGCTCTGAATGTAGTGAGGCAGCACTACTAAGGAGAGCAGAGAAATGAAGCAAGTTTTTTTTAATCCTTACGCAACTTCGCTGTTGTTCACCATCTTTCCCCCTCTGCATCAAAAGGGTGCACCCTCAAGCGGCGTCCACGGTCTGCCTGTCCCTATGTGTTCTACATGTTAGTATATATTCTTAAAATATTTTTTCATTTTTATTCAGAGTATCCGTCGGTCCTTAAAAAGCCTTAAAATGTTGTAAATGTGCTTTTCCGAAATTAAGGCCTTAAATATAATTAAAAAGGATAAATAATCCTTAAATTCAGTGTCTTAAATTTCGAGAGCCCCTATGATTTCCGGGTTACAAAGATCAGAAACTTAGCAGCACACTGGGCCGCAAAGGTCTAGAAGGGTCTAGGTCACTTAATCTAGTTAATTCAGTTAAACAGAGCTTATTTTTATTTTGTAAAAGTTATCTCGTTAATTCAGAAAAAATAAGGTGTAAGGTGGTCACATCCCCTTTCCCATTCCATGAATGAAAGGTCTTAAATTTGATCAAAGTGGCCTTAAAACGGGTCTTAAAAAGTCTTACATTTTGTTTCCTTAAACCTGCAGATACCCTGTTATAGAAGTGGCACCTACTTAACTGTAAAGCTCGAGGGCATAAGTGTTATGGTTTTGATTTAGCTTATTCCCTCAAGTGCTCAAACTAAAGTTGACACTTCTCGGGATTTTAATGCAGTCTCACATTGGACTGCACATCTTGGACAGTCTCAGCAAAATCTTAAGTCATGCTCGAACCCAAGCATTTTTATAACAAAGATGGCGTAAGCCTTATGTAACACAAACATTTCTTCACACATACACAACCAGTGGAAATGATGTTGGCAGCAAAACAGTTTTTTGGCATTTCTGGATCAGATCGGACTGACCAGGAACTCCTGAACTAGCCGCTGTTATCTGGAAAATGAAACATATCTCGTTAAAGGACGCAGGTCCTTTGAATGCATTTGGAGTTGCACTCTAGAACACTCTAGAAAGCACTCTATAAATAAAGGCCATTTACAATTTGTGGTGTAGCCATTGTAATGGTTCATTAGATATCCAAATACACACATTAAAGTATCCATGACAATATATCAGGGGGAAAAAAGATGAAAAGGATAACGTCTTAAAGCTGAGATAGCACAAGGGTAGGTTGATCATGGTTTGTGTTTCATCTATGGTAATAGAGACAAGTATATAATACCAAATATGACACAAGTAAAGAAAACAACCTAAAAAAGAAGGACTTTTAGTAGATAATTATCCAAAACACAACAAACATAGTGTTTCCTAACCTAAAGCCATCCTAAGTCTATGCATTGACCCAAAAAGAGTTTCATACCAGAAGATCGAAATGGCTTACACATACATTCTGTTTGTTTTGCAAGCACATGGCAGCAACTGTAAATAACCACCAAATCTGAAACCTACATTAGTTTTTTTCCTGATGCAAACGCAAGCTAGCATTTGTCTTCTTCTCCAGCAGTCCTTTCCCTCCTGCTCCTCCAGTTTGTTTTAGCATAAAGTCTTCATGTGTCCCGTCTCTTTCTCTGCAGGCTGGCTGCACGTGTCAGGCTGATGTGGAGTCAACTTTAGCAGAGACTGCGGGACCATGAGCCTCTCTTCACTTCTCATTTGTTCCAGTACCCATTATGCCGCCGCCTCTGGCTCTACTCCAGCTGATTGGCCGCACGCTGTGGCCAAAGCAGCCTCACCTAACCCGAGCTCTCCGTGCGCCCGTGCCGCAGCCTGCTGCACTTCCAGGTAATTTCTCTGTGTGGGTTTTTAAGTATACAGCCCTTACGCAACGTGTTCTCGTACTTATGTGCAAGTTTCCAGAAGTGCCAAAGTGCAGAGGAGTGTGATATCCTGTCCACCTACCTGAGCTGCATCGAATGTGGGTTTGCATTTTTTTCTTTTTGTCCTTTTCGTTGTTGTTTATGTCTCGACTCCTTTGGAAATAGTAGAATGCAGCATCTGGAAAGAGGTCAATAATTCACCAGTGGATTACAGATCTTCCTAAATTGTTTTAGTTTCCAGGAGTTCAGCGGGCACCGTATCGACCTTTTGGACCTTTTTCGTTACCAGGGTGAATTTTATCGAGCCGATTGACAAGATAGAAAAAAAAAATTGGTGTATTTATCTGGTTGCACTAGAATCCCTAGCAGGGAGAGAGAATTCTGCAGATTCCTCCAGTGAATTGAATCCACACGTAACATAACAATGCACATCCTGAATGAGGGAATGATTGAATTTCCCCCCTCAAAACCCCTTTTCCTATATTAGTCTGCTTGCCAGAGAGAGAAAAAATCAGTCTGCGCTTCACTACACAGGGGATACAACCATTTAATGATTGCACGATGCATTCCTCTGTGCTGCAGCGATGGATGATGCATACTGCTTGGACAGCTCTCAGAGAGATAACTGCGCTGAGCGATAACGCGTCGAACTTCTTGAGCCTTTTTCTTCTTCATCTTTTGGCCTTGAATCAGAACTACAAGAAAAAAGAGTGCAATAATCATTATTTTCTGCATCATTCTTGCTTTTTTTTCCCCTTTTAGCTTCGACGTTTAAGCACGTCACCAAACCTGAGTTCGATTAGAAGATGGTCAATTTTGCTAAATGCTGTTTTTCAGCCAGTCCTGGAGCGCGCCAGGGCCAGGGCTGTGTCGAGGCAAACTAATTGATTCTGTTGTGATAGACGAGCCCCTTTTCTTTTTCTTTTTTTAACATAATGGTCGTTCAGTCAGTCGGTAATTTGAAACCAGTGTGTAGCTGAGTGAAACACCAAACCCTGATGTGCTGATGTCTCACCACTTTAAAACTCTAGGTTGATGCTGGCTCTGGATAAAATCAATTATTTATTATTAATATTCATTCTTCCACAGTTCTCAAAAATATTAGAGAAATTATTTGTTAAACAGTTGGACATATATATCTCAAAAAATAAATTATTAATGCAGTAATGCAGATGGTAGAAGACAGAGCACAAGCCAGTGAAAATGAAGAATTCTTTGTTGGTGTTTGTATAGATTTAAAGAAGGCTTTTGATACAATCGACCAAGATTATTGAAGAAAATGGAGAATTATGGACTACGAGGTATAGCAAAATCATGGTTAGAAAGTTATTTACAAGCCCAACAATAATGTGTAAAAATTAAAAACATTACATCAGGATTTAGAGAAATTGTCTGTGGTGTTCCACAAGGCTCAGTAATAGGTCCAAAACTATTCATATAATAGATAAACGATGTTTGCAGATGATACAAATTTAGTTTGTTCAGGCAAAGATCTAAATGAACTTTTAAAGAGCTGAAAACAAGTTGGAAGTACTAAAATATTGGTTTAATGTTAATAAATTATCACTGAATATTAAAAAAAATAATTCATGATATTTGAAAATCAAAATGTAAATAATGAGGAATTTAAATTAAAAATTTTAAATACTGAAATTGAAAGAGTTTTTGAAACAAAATTCCTTGGAGTTGTCATTGATTATAATGTATAATGGAAACAACATTTGAATTTTATTAAAGGAAAAATATCTAAATTAGTGGCAATACTATATAAAGTTAAAGATTTATTAAACTCCAAGGCTATACGTTTAATTTTTTGTTCACTCATTCAACCTTACATGTCATACCGTATAGAAATATGGGGCTCAGCCTTCAAAATAAACCTAAAAATAATAAAAACTTTACAAAAAAAGGTCATTCGAGTTATAAATAAGAGTACTTACTATGCTGGTCCGGTGTTTTGGGCCTGATATGCAGTGAATTTAACCTCCAAACATGATGCGTATTATGGTTCCATCTGACCAGAATATATTCCCCCAGTATTTTCAAATATTTTCTATCACCCCCACCCCCGCCTCCAAACATAGATTCCCCCCACCCTCCACTGCCACCGCTACTGCAAAGAGTGAAATCAAGCAGATTCACGTCCCGATTCACGCCATTTCCTGGTCATTATTTGCCGACTAACGTGACAAGTCTCGATCTCGCTTCCCTGCTCTGTAAACTGTTCTGGGTTGCCAGATTCTCAACGTTATCCTACACAAAAGTCTGCAAAAGGCCAATGCAACACAAAAACCTTTCCAAGCATGAATACAGATACTAATCCTGAAAAGTCCTCCTGCCTCTAGCGTCCCACTATTTGAGAGGTACTGGTCTAAATGTTGGTCAGAGCACTTCAACCTGCTGTTTCTTCCGTAACGGAGCAAAGCATGGTTAGCGTGTTACAGGCCACGATGGTTGAAGGTTTTGCTTATTGTTTTCTTTGAAGCAATTGTTTCTGTTAGGTCCTGGTCCTTCTGAAGCTCTTCACTAGTAGTCTATGGCTCCTGGACAACTATTATAAAACTTTTTTTCACTTTTCTGTCTAAAATTTTTCATATTCTTTATGGCAGTGGGGGCCAGTTTTTGGTGAAATGATGCTTGTTCCACTTCCTGATTAGGGTCCCAACAGAGCTCAATGGAGCCTTCCATTATTTAGAAATTATTTCGTAACCAATGCCATCAGAGAGCTCCTTAGTTTTATCTGTCATGAGATTTTTTTAATGCGACACCTAGGTAATGAGACACGTTTTTAATAGGCCATCAGTTGCTACAAAAAAAGCTAAATTGCAGGTTTGCTTTCTAACTTTCCATGCCTTTTTGCACCCCCCTTTCTTTATGTGTTCAATACTTTCCCCCTGTAGCATTCCATTATATTACATATAACCCATATGAACATTGATGGTTTGATTTCTTTGCATGTGTGGATTGGATGGGTTGTTACCAACATCTGGTGAGAGTTTGTTTAGAGAACCTTTAGAAATAGATTTATTTAGGAAATCGATGGCATGTTCAATACTACCCACTGTATGTATACGCATTTAAAACACCATTGTCCTCCTAACTCTAAAACTGAGTTGTAAATCGAGACAAAAAATAGAAAATAAATGACAGAACTGTCCTTCTGTGAGTACATATATACTTTACTTGTGAAATCTTTCACTGCCTTTGTTGGTTGGATCCAGAGAAAGGCTCTAAAGCAAAAACAAAACAAGATTTATATTGTCCACGGGACCTCTGACACCATGTCAAAGTGGGTTTGTAGCAGCGGTTTGTATTTAAGTAGCCCTCCCCATGAAAATTCAAATGTGTCAAGCCAGGAAACCTGAACAAAAGAGCCAGAAAATGGGGAGCTGGGAGGCAGGTGGGAGCCGGAGCGTCGCTGAATGATGCAAGCCGAGCCGCACACAATAGGTGAATACATCCATACATAAACTGTCACCGCGTAGACGCAGCTATCCAAGGTGTAACCAGCTCACACAGAGGGCGAGCAGAATGTTTCTGCTTCAGTACAAAATAAATAAATATATCGATTTATAAAAAAAAAAAAAAAACGGAAAAGGCTCGATCACCTGCGGGCGATTTTTCACACATGACCGAGAACAGAACCTAATGAGCTGCCAGACCTTGAGTGGGCTGGGAAGACATGCCTCTGATGGTAGCAGGCGCTCTTTTCGACCAGTAGGTTGCAGAGGGAGAGGGAAGAAATTATTGTGGTATGGTTGAAACTCAACTCGCTCTTGATTCTATATCCTTTAGAACCAGGGACTTCCAACCCTGTGGATGATTGAAACATGCTCATCTTTGTATCTTGAGTTCCTGGAAGCATTATTTTTTAAGTCTATTTTGTGTTTTTCTTTTTAAAGATTGAGCCAAAGTCCTTATTGTACAAGAATAATAAATGTTCCAGTCATTACTATTGAAATATGCACATAGTTTAAGGCAAACGTTACTAAAGAAGCCTGGAAAGTGTGTTAAAATACGTTGGGATCAGCAGTAAAATGTTGTATACACCGTCTGTCCTTTAATTCCCAGCTGTAATTTCCCCGCAGGCTGCAGCAGCCTTGTTCACTCCTTTTGACCGTGATCCACGGGACTCGTATTCCGAGCTGCGCCACTGCCCACGGGAGCCAAAGCAGTAGGCCGATGACCGTACCCTGGGCTGGTGTCCAACGAGGCATCCTCTTTAGTCCCGGCGCTGGAGCAGGATGTAAGGACACATCCGCATTATCTTCCAGAAACTCATTCAGAAGGCAAATTTAATTTATGTAGCAAATGGCGAGCGACTTGAAACAGACGGACGAATAAGAACACTTCAAGCGTGTGGGTGTGTGGGCCCCGCGAGGGATAAAAATAGCAACATGATGGATGTCCAGGAGTCGCAACCAGCTTCTGAGCATACAGATATCCACATTGCATATCTCTATAAACAGAAATATGCAGATTATATAAGCGCTGATCTCCTCCAGACCTCAGTAATGATGATGAATAAACCACTTGAGTCAAGATTGGTTCTGTAGAAGCTTTCAAGAGTCTCCGAGGACTTTACGGAGAAATGTGAAAGTAATCAGACAGAACTAATTAAATAAATCATAAGATAATATAATGACCAGCATTGGGTAAATAGCTACCAATGGTGGGCAAGTCAATGACGTCAATATGAATCATCGCTTGAGATGTAGCTTTATTTAAAGCTAAAGATAACAGAAAAAATACAGATTATGTAAAATGAGTAAATACATTAGACAGTATGCAATCAATCTACTAAATCTATATTTATACTTCTGAAATTTTTTTTTACAACAATGGCACTAAAACTTTGAAGTTTAGCAGCTTTGCTGGTATTTTGACTTCATCACAATTTTGTTCAGCAAACATATTGCACAACAACCTCCTCAGACTCAGAGCTGTGCTAGCTATTTGGAATTGATGAGGCCTCATCAACATTAAATAAACAAATATGGTTTTTCAATATATACTAAAAGAAGATAAAGTGGAAAAAAATCAATTTTCTCTTCACGTTTGTCACAAAACTTTATACTTGATGATTTTTGCCCTGTGTCTTGAATTAAATTGGACGTCACTGGCTTACGTTCTGAATGTGGCTCTCGGAGGACTTTATGAAAAAAATTTGGGCCTCTAGCAGTAAAAGGTTCTCCACCCCTGCTTTAGTCGTTTTGCTGAGAAGATGGAGGTGTTTATAATGGGACTGTATCAAGATTTTCTATCCTTCAGGCATTCACACATTCAGCTGACGCTTGTATTTTGACGGGGTTAACACCAATGAGGCAAACATAGAGCTTTAGAGATCTACAGAAATCCCAGAGAGATCATTTATTTACGCCTAAACTAAAGTTTGAAAAAAAAAAAAGACAAATCTCGAACCTCCCGTCCAAGGCGTTTGCCAGCGCTACTGGGGAGTCCGACTTAGTAATTGAAATGAAGTGCCAGGCAGAATGAGTCATAGTCTGTCAATTAGATAAATTGTTACAGCATTTCCTCACTGTGTTCGTTGTCCAGTCGTATTATCAAATCACCTCAGGTTGGCATAATGTCATTTTCTGCACAAATCATCTTGACAGAGTAGATAATTGAGATAACTTGGATTAGCATTCACACAGCACTTTTGCCACTCTGGTATAAGACCACAGCATACATTAGCACCTACAGTATGCAGATAATTACTGACAGACTCTTCAGACAGAGATTCAGAGCATGCTGACACCGTGGACACGCACCTGATCGTCCATCTGTCTGCTGGAGTTTCTGTCTGACTGCTGATCTAGTTACGAAACACCGCGGTGCTTCAAAGCGTACGGGGGGTCAACGGTATCCCGAGGAAGACAAGGACGTAGATTATCCCAGAGATTTGGCAGCAGATACTCTCTTGGATTCGCCAACATAAAGAGACCAATAAATACCGTTAAACTTTTTCTTGTAAAAGATCATTTGAATGTTCAAAAGACATCAATTTACGTTGATTTACACCTTTTATTTCCATGTTTTCCGATTTGAAATATTTACGATGGAAACGGGGCCCAACGTTTGGCACTCTACTGCAGTGGAATATATATCAAGGCTCGTAAACACTTTCTGTTGCCAACTGCGAGCCTTTCAGTCCTCGTTTGGGGGATTTTCACTCACTCCTACTGCAAAAAGCTTCCACTTCTTTGAGATTCTTGGTTCATCTTCCATATGCAGCTTTTCTAAGGTCTGTCTATAGTCTTTCAATAATGCAGAAGGCTCAAAGGGTCGTAACAAAACCTTCGCCGTGCACCTTTTAAGGCCATCTGTTGTGCATTTTGAGGTCTTTTTAGGATAATTCTCCGGTCGTGAAAACCATGCTCTTTTCATGTTCTGCACTTACAGATTTTTCTGCTACTTCAGTTGATTTCGTATTTCTTTCGTGTTTCTTTTCTCACTGGTTTTTATACAAGTTTTACTTTCCTTTTGCTTTAAAGATATGAATGAGTTTATAAGAAGTTTTGATTCACTCATCATGAACATGAATGTCAATAATTTGAGGCATTAAATATTTACATTAAATGGTTTTTTTTCTAGGGTGAAATGACTGTACATATTCACCTACACTAATATTAGATTAAATGTCTTATGGCAACATTTTTGTGTCCATCAGCAAGCTTCTAGTATAATTTAGACTGTTACTCAACCACTTTTCTTGGAAAAATAGGTAAAATGTATTTAAATTAGTTAGTTCTTTGTGACACATTTGGCTTTTAATTAGAATCAGTAAATTTTCAGTTCAGCTGAGATTCGGGGTTTGGGACGGCTGTGGTCCAATCAGAATCCAGTTCTGATGTGTTTGAGGTTGTTGAAACATTTGATATTGTTCAGATTCATCTGAAATTGTTAGCTAGAGGTGAAGCATGAAGAATTTAGAGGGAGACCTCCTTCAATGTTGCACCAGAACCACATTATGATGCTACCACCAACATGCTTAACAGTTGGAAGCCTAAACTTGACTCTTCCAAACATTCTTCTTTTCCATTTTGGCTGAATACTTCAATATTTTCCCCGTTGACCATTAGATGTTTCTCCAGAGGACATTTAGATCATTCATGTGGGGAAATTACAGTCCAGCTTGAAGATGTCCCTTTTGTCCAGATGTCCAGACCAGGCCATAGGCCATATGTCCAGGCCATATGTGTCTGGATTGACCGGCGCGAGCCCCACTCACGCCAAAGGTGCTTGCTCTGGGTCTGGATGAGGACTGGCCATCGGGCATTCTCCTGGTGATGGTCACTTTTGGGCTGCTCCAGACCGGGACCAGGACGGATCACTTTATTGTACACTTCCTGTTTCGGCAAGCGCTTGACCGGCCCACTAGACACTATATGTACATACTCTTTCTCTCTCTCTCTCTCTCTCTCTCAATGTATTTTTATTTTCATCGGATAATAAACTGACTGCTGCTGCGTATTTGATCCTTCCAATAAAGTCCTGGGAAAACTTATAAGGTTTAAAAAAGAAGAAATAATAGAGATCTTTTTCCATTTGCGCCTCATTGCTCATGACTTTAGTCCAAAATGAAAATTTTCCCACTCCCTTTCTGCCTATAACAGTTATTCCATCTCTTTTATTTACTCCATATCACATTAATTTTACCAGGACCAGCAAATCCACTCTCCCGCTGCATAATTCATGGAAAACGTCTAACAAAATGTGCTTTCATAAGGGCAAAGTGCTCTGAAACGAAAGCCCGTGGAAACCTGGATGAGCCCGAATGACTTCTCGCTGATGGTGACTCACTGCTGTGCTCAGGTAAACTGCGATTCTGTCTCTCAGAACGAGGTCAGGAGTGAGTTGTGTGCTATTTGATGTCATCGGCTGCCACAGAGCAGGTGACGCTCGGGAGGTCTTTGACCGGAGAAGAAGGCGAGGACGTTAAGCCCTCGCTGGGCCATCTGTCGAGCCATCCCATCCAGCTATGAAATGATTTTTCTCATGAGCATCATTCTCTTGAGCTGTATCCATTTCTTTGGGATCCAAAGTATTATTATTGGTCCACTTGTGGATGAATGGCCTCCAATGTGGCTGCATTATTGACTGCACTTTAAAAGCAAGCTTGAGTGGGAGCTCGACGGTCTAATCGACACCTAACTAATTCCTTAGAATAACTGCTGAGGTAAAGTTCACGCTTTATTATGAAGCACATTCCTTAATGAAGTCCACGCACATTAAAAGCACTGCCGCCACGCCACGTCGTAAAGCTCTCTGATTAACACCCGTGTTAGTCGTTAAATACATTCATCCTGGGATCTTTGTGTTAGAATGAAACGAAAAGTGCTTAATGTCAACATGTCTCATGTTTCGAACTAAGTGATTTTCTTCATTTGCTAATGATCTAACCATAGAAGCTCCATCTGTTAACGTGGAAAACGGCAGAATTAATGAGTGTGGCAGCAACATTTAAGCTGTTGATTTATGTGATTCTCTAATTACGGAGAACAACTCGAGCACTTACAAAGACATCTATTGTTGTTGCAGTGAAAACTTTAATTGCGTTTCATTGAGGAACTTTGATCGTTTTCTTTCTCAGGTTTCAATAACAACGATGCTTATTTGTTCTTAGACCTTTTTATCAGAGGTTTCTATGGTTACTGAAATATATTTAGACATTTTATATGTTTCGATGGCTTTTATTGACAAGTACATTTTAATGTATGCTAATAGGCGATGGTAAAGAGAAGTTCCTCCTGGAGGATGTTTCGGTACCATTCTAAATTCATGTTTGTGTTCTGAGAATAAACTAAGAACCCCACACATGAATGGTCTCAGGAAACTTTACTGTGTAGCACTCACCTTCTCTTCCCCAGACAATCTTTTATCCAGGTGGCCCAAATAGACACAGAAAATGACTTTTCCCTCAGTTCTCGGCAATCTAATCTCTGGACCTTCACCAGAATATCAGTCTGTCCTTGATGGTTTTCACAGAAATACTTCTTTGCTTCCTCTCTTCACATCAAGCAGTTTTTTTCAGAAGTCTTCTTATAACTGTGAACAGACCTTCTGAGTAAGTTCTGCATGGGCAGCACCCTGATTCAGAAGCTGGATCAACTTAAGGAGGTAGTCATGGTGCTTGCAGGACTTTCTTTGGTATGAAGTCTTCTCCCCAAATACCGTAATTTCCGGGCTATAAGGCGCACCTGAATATAAGCCGCAGCAGCTAAATTTGGGGGAAATTGCAGATTTGTCCACACATAAGCCGCACCTAACTATAAGCCGCGGGTGTTTTAATGTTTAGTTACCATATGTATGTGTGTGTGGGAGGCCACTTAGAGGCTACTCTCACACCCACATACCTTTGTCTGTTTGTATGTGAATACGGTTGTTGTCTGCTCTGAGGACACAGCCTACTGTTCGTATGTAAATGTTTTACCACCTTGGGCAGCTACTGATTGCTGCTTGAACTGAGAGAAAGCCGAAGCAGCCCAACCGGTTCCAGCAGCACTAGCTGGCCTCACTGTTCCTTAATGTTTAATTACTGTATATATGAGTTCCTGCTACCACAGAGGGGATTGTTGGGACAGAGATGACTGTTTGGGAACTATTGTATCAAAAATAAGCAGCCTACCGTGTCATCGTCTTCCTCCTCCTGCGTACTAAAACCACCAAAATCCTCATCGTCAGTGTCAGAAATGAACAGGTCCAGAATCGCCTCCTCAGCCAGTCTCTCTCCTTTGTTGTCCCTCTAAAAACCAATAAAATCCTCTTCCTCTTCATCAGTTTCGGAGTAAAACAGCCTCCGAACGAGGGCTCCATAAGCTATTGCGTAATCCTCTAATATGGCCACGCGTCGCGTTTGTGCATGCGCACGTAATGAACGTGACTGCGAGGTAAACGCACGTACGTAAAACACGCAAAAGCTTTATGAATCGCGGTCACGTAAATTACGTGCGCATGCGCAAATGCGACACACGGCCATAGAAGTGGATTGCGCAATAGCTGATTGAGCCGTTCAGAGGCTGTTTGATTCAGACACTGACAAAGAGGAAGAGGATTTTATTGGTTTTCAGAGCGACAACAAAGGAGAGAGACTGGCTGATGAGGCGATTCTGGGCCTGTTCGTTTCTGACACTGACAAAGAGGATTTTGATGGTTTTAGCACGCAGGAGGAGGAAGACATAACAAGGTAGGCTGCTTATTTTGATACAGCAGTTCCCAAACAGTCATCTCTTACTCTCCATCATCATCACGCAGCAGTCCAGTTTTTCAAAACATACTTTGTTGTGCGCTGGTGCTTTGATAGCGCCCCCTTGGTAGCCGTTAGCTGAGCCACAGATAAGCCGCACCGTTGTTTAAGGCGCAGGGTCCAAAGCAAGGGAAAAAAGTAGCGGCTTATAGTCCGGAAATTACGGTATGTAGGAAATGAGGTTTTGCAGATTAAGTTCACTTTCATAGCAAAGAGGGGCGTTGTAATTAATTGTGCTTCATCTGACCACTCTTCATAGCACTCTGGCCATGAAAAGAACATCTAAATAGTAAACTCATTGAACTAATAATACTTATAGTCAGTGGCGTCTCTGGCATCATATGTTAGGTGGGGCACAACTCAAATGTATAACTGTAGCACAAACTTTCACATTAAAAATGCAATTTAATCTAAATCTAATTTAAGAAAACAACTATTTTATACATGAAATTGCAAATAAAGGTTCACTCACCAGCGTTGTTCATTTCTTTAAAAGAAAAGATGCAAATCATTTTTAAAAAATTTACTTCGAATTGTCTTTTTGTCCTGGTAGCTCATGAGCTAAACAACACTAGACTGAGAAGCTCTGCTTTCCCACCGAAGGTGAAGGTAACGTCACGTGTGATATTCCAGTGTTTTAATTGGATGGTCTAGGTTTGGGGCCCAGCGCTTCATGCCCCTGTGAGTGTCTATTGAGAGCGTGTTGCGCATGCGCACAGTGATTTTCAGATGCTCGTCTTTTAGACAGGCTGTGAGGGGCTGGCCCGTCGCCAGGATTTCAAGAGGATTTAACCTCCTTAGCTTGTCAGTATCAAAGCAAAGACTTAGATATGATTACACAGATATTTATAACAGAATATCTTAGTAACAGAATGGGTTTTTATGCAGTATTAGTCTAAAAATGAACTATTCTTTCCCACTGATCCCCACAGCGCCATCTGGTGGCTGGTGGGGCCGGGACCTACCGGCCCTACATGACGAGACGCCACTGCTTATAGTGGGTATTTTTCCAAGTCTGTGTTGTATTATGCTGCTTTTGGGGGGAAATGTCCAACTCTTTGCACAATAAATTTGCAAAATAAGTTTGTCAGTCAACATGAAGGATTAAAAAATTACCACGATTCTATGGCATAATCAGGAGTACTCTAAACCTGAAAGAGCAAGATGACCATCCTTGGAGAAGTTCGTGTGGCTGTGATTCGCGATGGATTTTAAAAAATATTAGCAGCTTTTGGCAGGGGGGAGGGGGGTGGCGCATTGTAGCTGCCTGCAGAGTGGTTCCACTTCCTGTGGTGACACAGTCATTTGCTCGGGGGTCAGAAAAAAGTTTGAGTACAGATGGCGTAAACTATTTAATTTTATTATTATTTGAGAATCTCTTACTATATATGTATTAGGTTTCCAAGTATACCATATCTTAAGTCATACTTTATTTTTCTAGATTGTGTGTGTGTGGGGGGGTCTGATTCAGAAACCAATAAGGCTGGACTGCCCTGATTTCTAAAATTGTTTTCAAAAAATCCTAATTGATCAAGTTTGAAGTGAAAACTGCGACATAGAGAAAACACGGTACGACTACTTGTATTTTTGAGCTTGCGTAATATAATTTTAGACCTTTGTCCTGATTTTCTTTATCTGGTAGATCTAACCCGTTTGTATTTGACCAACTGAACCATCTAATGGTTTCCTTACTCTGTTGCTTGCTAACTTCATATTCTTGTTGTTGGCTTTCCAACTCAAATGAGTTTATTTTCAGACGAACTTGAAAGCGATATGTTCCTTGTGTGCTTCATTGTGATTTTAATACTTTTCGAGCTCGTTCGTGTTCATTACAAACATTCAGTTTGACCAAACTAAGGCCACCAACAGCCAAAAGTCTCATTAGCTGGAAATACCAGCATCCGGCCTTTTTATTACACACTCTCTGATCTGACGCCTGGGACAATTACATCCCTCCCTCACTTGCCTGCGTATCTTGCTCTCTTGCTTTATGTCTCTCTGTCTTTACGTCCTTTCCCCCCTTTAAGCGTCAGCTATTTCAGCACATCCACTCATTTGAGCCAAAATGCTTCCTGCCAAATAGCCAATCTCAAAGTGCTGTCTGCTGGATTAATACCTGAGCTCGTTGATTTATAATTGCTCCATTGTGGGATACGGATGCTGACAGGTTGGATTCTCCGTGCATTTAATCTTGCTTTGTGTCTAATTTTAATGCTCTTCCCTCTAAACCCTCAGACTTCCTTTTTCTCCCCCATCTTATTTCACAGGAAAACAATAAATAAGTGAGAATTACTTACCTTTTAAGAGATAAGAAACAGCTTCTGTCATATACAAAACTATCAGAGCAGCTGTTGGTTGACTTCAGGGTGACTTCGCCTTTGAATGGAAACAAATAAATCCTGATAAGCCTTTTGAAGTCCCATCAGAATGCACTACAGTCGTTTATCTCATGACGCAGAAAGAGAAATCAAAATTAGATGAGAGAACGTGTCGTTTAAAGGAGGAAAATAGTGGAATTTGTGCCACTCGCTAACAAGATCGATTCAGATTTGATGGACGGTGGTGTTTAAAGGGGTAGTTCAAGTCCTTTCCTGTCTCCACGTATTCATCTGGCTACTTTGCGCATTGATGTTGTGTAACCATAGTAACCAAATCGATGCCACATGTTCAAACACACCGGCCTCTGTCAACAGAGATATATGAAAGGAAATCAACACTTTGTGCCCTTGAAAATTGTTAAAGGTAAAACTTTGAAAAGGAGGCAACTTGATCTTTAAAGGTCAGCTGGTCATCAATCACAACACCACAAATTTCCTGCTACCTTTGATGGAGCCAGAGATAGGGAATCAGTTTGGATTGAGATATCGTGTTGTATGGTTGCTTCAGCTGGGAAGACGAGCAGCTCAGTTTTAGGAAGGTGGAGATGGTGGGCTTCCATCTCCATATGTCGAAGAGACAGTCTGAGATCCATGCCGAGACTGTGTGTGCATCAGGTGGGAGTCATCAGCATAGCATTGGTGGGAGGATTAGTGATGTCATCATTTAAAATTTCTCGCAGAGTGTTGGGGGTGGGGGCAGCTGTGGGTGGTTGCCTGGGTTCTGTCTTCTATGTCGCCGGTGATCTGGGTGGGTGCGTGCACTGGCGCCTGCCCCGAGCCGTTGGTACGCTGGTGGGCCTTGATGCCTTCTGACCTGGTAGGGATGGATCTACCTAACAACTGCGGCGGAGGGGGAATTTCAGGAGACTTTTTATTTTAGTAAGTACGTTCTAAAACAGGGGTTTTCAGTACGCTGTTCTTTCTTTTTATTGTGCACCCCCACCCCAATTATAAGTTCTCTGCAGGAATAACCATATTGAGATTTTTTACATTTGTATTATAGGTTTATTTCACAAAGACAATGTACATTATTTATGGCTTCTCTGCATTAGGAGCCAGTGGGGCTGGGCCCCACCAGATGTCGCTGTGGAGCTCTATACTTGCTTAAAATAATCAATGGAAAAGAATAGTTCATTTTAGAGTAAAATTGTATAAAAAAACTTTTAACAAAGAAATTCTGTTATAAACATTTGTGTAATATATAGCCACGTATTTGCCAGAATACCAACAAGGTCAGTGGGTTAAATCCTCTCAAGATCCTAAACCTGGGGCCGGCCCTTCAGCATTTCTTTAAATAGAACAGCTGTAATCACAGTGCAGGAAGCTAGCAGTGGGCACACAATCGGCACAAAGTCCAGTCCCTAAAACTGAAATGATTCAATTAATATACTGGAATATCACATGTGATGTTACATTTATGTTTTTTCTGAGATAGCAGTGTTCCGCAATCTAGTAATGGATAGCCTGTTAGCTTGATGATTTGCATCTTTTACACCAAGGAGTGAACAATACTGGTGAGCAGGGGTCACGTTAACGCAATATTTTCCATCATTGATGGGTTTTTTTTTTTTTTTACTTTGACAAAAAAATTTGAAGGCAGTCGGTCATTTTGGTAGATTACAATTCACATATGTGTGTGTGTGTGTGTGTGTGTGTGTGTGTGTGTGTGTGTGTGTGTGTGTGTGTGTGTGTGTGTGTGTGTGTGTGTGTGTGTGTGTGTGTGTGCACGTGGTATCAGACCACTTTACACAGAGTGAAAATGACACAGCATTTGATTAAACTTCAGTGAACATCTATGAGTTTATTAAGATGGCGACAATCAAGTTTTGGCCTCAACTGGACTACTCTGTAAATTTGGTCAATTAATTGCTTTAATTGCTGATGCCTTTCGTACAAACACAGTGTCATTTCTCAGGGGGTATGGGGGGGATTTACACCCCCTCTGCTTTTGATGTCATTCGATTTTTACGCCCCGGGTGAGCAGTCTTCCTCTCTTTTTCACTCGGCCCTTTCACAGCAACACTTTGAACCCTGGTCTACCTGAGAAACCAGCCCCGCAAGGTCTTCGGTCTAGGGGGAGGGGGCGTGTCCAGGGCACTGGGTCCGAAGTCTTCGTGCTGCACACCAGACATGCTCCCTCCCCTTGGACCAGCGCTCTCGCACTGTACGGAGAAAGAAAAACAAAACTCTACTTTTTTCACAAATTACATACAAACATACCTATAACCAGTCTTAACCCTTCCACAGAGCCCAACTTCAAAATATCTGACCTATCCCTTTAATGACAGACAACAGTAGCCAGACAGCATTGTGAATTTTTAATGTCTATGGCCAATTAAAAAGCTATTAGTATATATTGTGCATGAGGTTGTGTCACTTGCATATGGACAGCCCTGATAAACAGTAAACCTTTTCTCCATGCAGCATCTGAGTGTGTGTTTGTTTGCTTCAAAGACTTTGCACATACCGAGCAGTGCTTTAGGTTGTTTATACTCTACCGCGAACAGGCTGAGTAAATCTTATGGAAATGTTCTGGAGGACATAAAACGCTGTAATAAACACAAGCGTGAGAGTTTAGTCCAATGGAAGTGACATATAGGGACGTTTAAGTTTCATGGCAGGGAATAGAGAAGTGGGTGGACAAAAGAAAATGTAGTTTATACTCTTTACATGTGCTTAGTATGCATAGGCTCACAGCTTTTATGACATAAGTACATCCTAATGAGGCCACAGCGTGTTACGCGTTAAGCATATGCATTGAGCTAATGGAGCCACAGCAGGAAATTTTGTGCTACGGAAATATTTTCCCTTCTAATAAAATAAAAGAGGCAAGCATTGTCCGAGGCCCGTCGGTGTAATTTTAGATTACAAAGCTCGGTGGTTTTAAACCTTTTGGTATTTAAGGGAATCAGCAGCAGCTGACGTTTTGATGTTAAAAATACCCTGCAAAAGGGAATCGCTGACTCCAGACTCAGCAGAACGGAAAGCTTTCGTCTAATAAGCAGCTCGAGCGCTGAAGATTTGCCAAGAATGAGTCGAAGTGTTTTATTTTACCTCTTTGACCCACGTAAGGTTCGTATAGACATGAGATTCAGGTCCAAGTTGCTTGTAATTTAATAAACGGATAATCTGTTCTGTCTTAAAGGTTGTAAGACATTATGTCAGTCAATCACTTCTCCCCTTTACTAAAACCAACTGGTGTTGCATTTTATATTGTTGTAAAGCATTTCCAATGAGGTATAACTTGTAAGGATCATTTATCCGTGAAATGAAGAACACAGCTGATTGTGTGAGGCAAAACTTCCCTGCAACATTCTCCTGCTTTCAGCTGACAGGTGTTCCAGTCACAGGTGTGCGATGGGCACCTGATTGGCACCTAATTGACAGCCCTGGTGTGCTTGCCCTTGTATGTTTTGTTGAGTGTGTCTGTGCTCTAACCATCACATACCATAGATGTCCCTCCAGGATAAGGCCCACGCGACAGGGGAACTGGGAGCTGATGTACGGGTATGCTGGACATTATTTTCTGTTAGCTCTGGTACCATGTCTAAATGTATGTGTAAGCTGCTGATTAGGCTAGTAAAGTCAGAGATAGACAGCAAAGAAGTCATCCCAGAAAGACCTCACCCCTACTTCATGACGGAACTGTAGACTTACCATAGAGTACCTCCAGAATCCAGGAGTAAAACAGTTGTCAATCTAATTGGATACTTGTGGGATCACCTCGAGCATACATTGTTATATATTGACCAAACAAAATAACATTATTATAGTAGTCCTAAGAACTTTAGCCATTAAATAATTCAGTTTCTTAAAACTAGATTTTTCACGGGACATATGAGTGTTATAGTTCAGAGATATATAAAGGTGCATTGCCATGCAGAGCTTTAAAGGTCCCGAGCAGAAACTTGAACCTGGTTTTGTAGTGCACAAGAAAAAAATGCAGCAAGACCAGTAAAGGTGTGACGTGGCAGTGAATTAGAAGGTCCGAGTCAGCAGTTTAGCAGCAGCATTTTGGACCAGCTGGACACGAGTTTTGAGTGAGGCAAGTAAATGGCGAATTATAACATTTCATTACTGCAGGATGAAATAAAAGCATGAAGAACCATTTTCTTCTCAATTTTAGAAATTAAAGTGCTCAGCTTAAAATCATTTCTCAACTGGAAAAAGCTAGAACAAACCACATTCTTAATATGAGGGTCAAATGGCCCAAAGTCCTAAAGTTGTGTTGAATGTTTAAGGCAAGTGAACCTAAATGGGCTGAAATCACAGAAACCAAGTTAAGCACAGATGAAGACCTCATTAGAGGGTGTTATTTGACCAGGATTTAAAAGATTCCACCTTTTTGTTAAATGGCTAATTTATTTATTTGGTTGTTTTAGAAATAACTAATCTTTTTCTTTTCTTTTTTTTTTATTTCTTTTTTTTACATGAAACAATAACCACAAAGCGAAAGGTTGCAAGTTGAACCCTAGATTTTATAGGCCTACACATAATCAAAATTCTAAAATGAAAATACAATTTATAGAGCTTTCTATGCACTTTCCAATTCAAAACATTCATCCACAAAAACTACCAACCAATTAACAATTAAGTTGATTTAACATAAATAATTGGAATTAGAAATTGAACGAAGTTTAAAAGTAATGAAAAGCGGAATATCGTCAGCATAGCAGTGGGGAAAATCCCATTAGAAGATTTTAAAATATGATATAAACAAGAAGGTATACAGCATAAATAAAATGGGGCCAAGGATGGAACCTTGTGGAACACCATGCTTAAGATTAACTGAAGCAGATTTAAAATTGAAATTAGAAACATACATCTTCTTAAGTTAGGAAATCTCCCCAACTCTGTTGTCTTTTCTTCTTACTGTGGCCAATCAACCAAGAAGCTTAAAACAAGAGAGATTACCAACAAAAGAACTACCGTAGTGATGGGATTTATGGCTCTTTAAAGGGAGCCATTCACCTCAAAGACCTATTACAAAGTGGGCTCTATATTTTTTTTTCCAATATTTCAAAATAAAACTGTCATGTGGAACTATGTTTGGGGACACTCTTTGTTGCGACACCTACATGTACGTTGCCAATTAGCTTCCCCAATGGAACTGATGGGTTCATGTTGCTATGCTCACTGATGTTGTTTTAAATAAAGAGCCAGTGTCGTTGAATATTGCCTCCCGGCCTCGAACGCCAGTTAATACAAAAAAGTGAACAGTTCTTTACGAGGATTCAGTTCTCCTCGTTCAAAGTGAAGAGCCGTTCAAAAGATTCGACTCGTTCATGAACATCACATCACTATAGAAAACTTTGCAGGGGATTGAGGAACGTTCTACCCACATGTTTGGCTATATTGCTCATTCCAATGCAAGAGAAGTTGTATCTCATGCAAAGTTGACAGTGACATTTAGAGGCAACTCCAACTAGTATTATTAAAATGATCCAAAAGTATTCAAAAAACGTATGCTAGGATAACTGCCCAAAGAGGAAAACTACAAGAGAATATAAACTGAAAAGGTCATTTTTAAGCAGATCTTCAAGAGTAAGATTGTTGTAGTAAGACTCATTAATTTATGGCCCAAAAAGCACCCAAACTAAACAAACTGTGCCAAGATTTCTACTCCTCCTACTCATAAATCATTTAAATCTACATTTTAATTAATGTTGGTGTTTAGTGGTGCTTTTTTTACATAAAAAGGAACTTTAATCAACTGTTGGAAAAGTTTAAGTTCATAAAGAATAAAGATTTAGTTTAAAATTTTACACAAAGCTTTGTTCTTTTGACAAATTTGGACACATAAAATAAAAGAATACAAATAAGGGGGAACATTGAATGGTTTGCAAATTTAATGGGATTAGATTAGTTCAATGGCTTTTATGGTCGCAGATATTAATTATCTTCATCGGGTTCATAAGTATTATTTGGAGAGACCAGGTGATGAAAAATTTAAAGCTTTATGATAATTTGCTCCAATAATAAGCTGCTCCAAGCGGCTTAAAAATAATGATTGCCCACAAGGCAGGAAAATAAGCAAAAAAAACAAAATGGTTTGGAGTACCTGATTTGTAGATTATTCATGTAATCAGGAAATGGAAGTTAACAGGGACGGTGCAGGGTGAGTTCAGGTTTGAAACCTTTTCCCAGAAAATTGGTAGAAATATTTACTCTCTTTCAGAGAAGCTCATCTAGATTTGAATGATTTTCTGAAATGCAGCTGTGCTTTTCGAGCACATCTGCACAAATCCATTCCCAACTGGGGGTTCTAAACATGCTTTTTGCAAAGTGTTAGAATAATATTTTTTGGGAGAATAAACATTAAAATAGACATTAAAGCAAAGATCGCAACAATGTAGCTGACTGCTACCAGAGTGTGAATGACTGACTGATGTTTAGAGCTCTGTAGTAGAAAAGCGCTAAAATGCATTCAAATAAAAATTATACATGATGAAGCTGAAGATTTGAAAATATTTGTGTAATATACATATATAATATATATGCATATATTATATATGGTATATGTATATATACAGCTATGTACTATATATATATATTATGTTTATTCATTTATTATTTATTACATTTATACAGTATATAAAGAAAATTAATAATAAACATGAACTAGTTCAGTTGGCAAGGTAAATTTCATTTAAATCTTTCAATTGGTGACATGTACTTGGAAAAATGTACCCGATTGTACTTTTAGGGGTACTAAGTCTAGTCACTGAGGTGATACCCTCAGCTTAGGGTGCTAGATGTGTTTTTACCATCCTGACCACATGGCTGGGTACCCTTGTACACTGCAACAACTGATTTCTAAGAAAGTAAAATAGCCTTGTTTTTATACATTTTTTCTTATTTTTTATCTAAAAAGAAAATATATTCTTACAGCCCTACTTGAAATAGGCCAAATCTTCTTAAATATGGTAAAAATGTCTAGATTTGAGCAAAAAAATCTGCCAGTGGGTTAAGCAAAATTTGCTTGGCTAGATTCCTTAAAAATGGCAACATTTTCTGCATTTACAACAATTCGCCAGTTTTAAGGAATCTAGCAAAGCAGATTTTTTTTTTTTTTTTGCTCAAATCTAGATATTTTGACTGTATTTAAGAAGATTTGTCCTATTTCAGGTAGGGCTGTAAGAATATATTTTCTTTTTAGACAAAAATAAGTCAAAATGTCTAAAAACAAGGCTATTTTACTTTTTTAGAAATCAGTTTTTGCAGTGTAGTTTGTCAAGTAATCTATGCTAGATCACCAGCACACATGAGCAGCAGATATCATGCATGCGCACCAGATCCCTGCTCAACCTCCTGAGTCAATTTCGCCCCTTTGGTTGTTCTAGGCAACCATTTCTGATCAGAACATCCTGGTTCTCCAACATCTGACAAGGTGACACCTGAGACAGTAGATTGTTTTTCACAAGCAACAATACCACCAAGCAAACCGGTCAGTCAATCAGTTGATTGTTCACTACACAAGTTTTATTTCAAGGTTAGCCAAGTATACAGAGATTTGACTAAAGACACTTTCAACAAAGACCTTGAAGAAACTAATTTGATTAATCAGTACCTTTTACTACTTGGGAACATAAATCAACCTTAGAAAGGTTCATATAGTTACCCAGATGTCCACTGTTCAACCCTAGAAGAGGCATAGGACCAAATTGTACCCTTAAGAGCAAAAATGTATGTATATGTGTGTGTGTAAATTAAAGAGGTCTAATTTAGCAACTAAAAAATGTCGACCTTTAAAATTATAAAGGTTGAAATATGACGATATTCCTAGTTAGATTTCAGGTTCACACTTTTCACAGTGACGTATTTCCTCAAGTAGTTCCCGAACAGCTGGATCCTTGATCATCGCATCTGATAAACGCTTTCCAAATGATGTAGTTGCACAGAGATTGTCTTCATCGCTCCAGAACACGATCACAAGTCCAAGAATCATTATGTTCAAAAGATTCCTTTTGTATCACTGTAATCTCTTAACAGTTGTCTGAACAGCCATATGCAGCCACTGGCACCAGTTCAGCTTTCATCTAATGGTGCCAGTTTACAAAGAGGTAAACACATAACAGCATCTGTGTTGTAGAAATTGCTGGCGTAAGAGATGATTAGATAAAATCCTGGAGAGCTGATAATTTATGGGGGTTGGAGACAAAGGTATAACAGTTTGAGGCACTATTAACCTGTGGTTTGGTAACAAAGTTAAAGTCCAAC
The DNA here is from genome assembly GCA_006937965.1 of Callopanchax toddi. Classification (NCBI taxonomy): domain Eukaryota; kingdom Metazoa; phylum Chordata; class Actinopteri; order Cyprinodontiformes; family Nothobranchiidae; genus Callopanchax; species Callopanchax toddi. Next base: position 856,090 of record SSNR01000079.1, read on the forward strand.
CAGTGGCTTTTTAACTATCCCTCCACAAGAAATTTACAATCTACAAAATGAAGCGTTTCAGATGCAATTTATACCTAACCTTGGCATCAATTTACAAGCATTTGACAATAAATGTATCTTCAGCACGAAAAGGACCAAAGCCATAAGCATCATACGACTTCCAAGCCACATAGGCCTTAGGACGAAAAAGATACAATATTTTTGTACCACCTCTTGAAAGGTGTAAAATTGTAGACAAACATGTTGTCTGTTGTGACTCAGCAGTGTCACCCCACACACCTAAAGGGAAAAGCACTTGTTCCTTCTCCCACTCTCGCTTTATCTGTCTCACACACATACATACTTTATGGAGACAGTACTGTTTGCCAGTGCAGAAAGCTGCTGCTTTTGTTGAAATTACACAGAGGCAAAGATAGGAGGGAAAAAAAAACCCTCCCACGTACAGCTCAGCTTTTACAATAAACATACTGAGAGGCTTAGGTAGGAAATAACATGCAGTTTTAGAATAATTTCAACATGTTGATGTGGAAGTTGGAGGATAAGTTATAGGAATAGTTTTAACCTCTAACAGATCGCACAGGTGGTGTTTAGATTTGACATAAATCGAGGTTTGAAACTTCGCATACAGACATGACAGCATCACATAGTTACATCCATATCCCAAAGGTTCTGGACTGGATTGAGATCTGGTGACTGTGGAGGGATTTGGAGTCCAGTAAACTCATCTTTAAAGAATCCAGTTAGAGATGATCTGAACTTTAGGTCCACTACCGTACTAGCAGGCATCATCAGGTTATGTATGGACCATGTAGCAAATCCAGGACCCGGTTCCTGGTCCAGGGGAAGGGGGTGCACCTGGCGAGATGCGTGAACCTGGCACACCCCTCCCCCACACAGGACCGCACCATGAATGGTTCAGGAATTGGAGGGGCAGGGGGCACAGCTGGGCGCCAAGCAAGTTGCACACCCATGGCAACCCCATGGTTTGTAGAGTTAGCGCAGAACACCTGCCACGCTACCCCTCACTCCCTATGACCGAGGACTGGGTTGTGTATGCTGATCTTTGACCTTTGGCATATTTAATTGACTACTCCTGTCCTAAAGGGACATGGTCAGCAACAATACTCAGGTAGACTGTGGTGTTGAGACGATGCGCAGTTCGTAGTTTAGGACCAAATATCTCCCCTCATCATCACACCACCAGCTGCCTGAACCAGACCATCAGGAAGGTTTTTCCAGTCCTATGTGATCTGTACTGTATTCTGCTGACCTTGATTGTGACCAATGGCTATTTGACCATTCGCTATAAAATCCTAGAGATGGTTGAGGGATCAAATCCCAGTAGATCAGCAGTATCTGACACCAACAGTCACCGACATCACTTAAATTTGCTTTCCTATTCATTCTGATGCTTTGTTTGACTTTCAGCAAGTTGTCTTACGCCTACTGATCGGTCGTGTGTTCGGTCCAGGGGGAGGGGGGGCATGTTCTGGGGTGCAAAAACAAGGTCTGGGGTCTAGTGCCCGGACACATCCCTCCCTCTGGACCAAACACCGACTCAGCAGGCTTAATATTGTGACGTAACACACCGGTGCCTGGGCCAGTCTTTCAGGCGGCGTCATTGAAATTCTTTATATTCTGTTGTTATGATAGCCCGGTACCAAATGAAAAATGAAAATGTTGTTATTTAACAAGCGATTTGATTGTATTTGAACTGTAATTTAGGCTGTTCAGTTTCACGACACTAAAACAAAACCTTAAGAGTTCTCACAATGTTATTAAACCAAATGTCTTCCAAAATGACATCCTCCTTATCAAAACCCTTGAAATCCAAGCACTTCTACCAATAAGCAAAGCTAAAGACATACTGCTTTATAGGTTTTTGAATATCTGACTTCAACCAGTGAAAAACCTACAAGAGATTCACGTCAAAAGAGACCCAAACTGTTTTAAAAAACACAACAAAATAAACTTGCTGCAACAGTGGGTGGCTTACGACAGCATTAAACAATCCCATGCATAACCAAACAAAGTACTCATGGATCATAATGGCATCCATTAATATTCTGGACGCGATCAGAATAAAATAAACACCCAGGAGATGGTGATTAACAAGTGACATTTGGAGGCGATACGTGCACAGAAAACCAGCACTAATGGAGTTCAAAAAAGGAAATTAGGACCACTCAGCCTCAACTTTGGTCAATATTTCAGTGGATAAAGAAAAAAAAAATCTTTCATTACTTTTGTTGGTACAGAGAAGATGTTTCTTGGACACATGCTCCTAAATATGTACATTACTTGTATTATATTTCTTAATGCTATTTTAAAAAGTGTTTGTACTTTGAATTTTGCTGTGGTTTCGTTGTGGTGGGAAAATGTGCAATATGTAGTTGAGTTGGGGTGTCCACCTCTGTCTTTGATTTCATAATTAGTTAGGACCTCTCCCAACACTCTATGACAGCTACATTTAAAGGTAGACCAATGCAAGTTTCTCTTTGGTTGATGCCAGTGTGGATTTTCTGAAATCAGGCAACCAGTGGCCAAGATACAAAGTCTGTCTATCCTACAAACGAAGGTCAATTACCGCTTACATGGGATGATTCCAATCTCTTGACTATAGGAGATAGCTGGACTGTCAGTGGACCAGTACCTCCAGAGCATTACCCTTTGGTTCAGCTTCTTCTTCACCACGATAGCCTGGAGCAACTCCCTCATTACTGAAGACCAAGCCTCAATCTCTCACTCCATCCTACCATCACTCACGAACCAGACACTAAGGTACTTAAACTCCACTGCTTAAGGCAGAGACTCACTTACAACACCTTTCTTTTTTTATTTGAATGACATGCTTTTCCCAACTGACAAAATCACGTTACATAATTCTTAGTTCAAAGAAACATTCATTTAATGCTTAGGGACACACACAATCTTTATAGCAATACGCTGGATGCAAGATGACTGACATGTATTTCTTAAATGGCAAAGGTTGTTGAATTATGTTGTAGGTAGACTAATCAGTAGAAGTAGATCAATTGATTTGTAAGAGGTAATCCAGGTAATCATAGGCTATACGTAGATTAATTGATTGGTAGGAGATAAACCAATTGATAAGTAAATGGTTACCAATTAATTGGTAAGAGGAAAACAAATTAATTAGTAAAAGTAGCAGGGTATATGCAGGAATCTTGAAGTTGAATTCAATAACTTTTCAAAACTTTTTCAATACCGTCTCAAATTTTTTTAATACCTCACCGCCATTCTGGTTACGCGGCAGCGTTCACTGAGATTCTCTTTCGTCTTAACATTTCGGTGCGTTCGTAATACTCACCAGGAACACCAGAGTGTGCTTTTGAACTTCTGCACCGCCCGCCCTGGTGCTCTGAGAGAAGGATTACTAACGCACCCTTTGTTTCCCGCTCTTTTTAAAAATAAAAATGACTAAATTCACACACGTTTACGATGTTTTTGGGACTCAAACTGTTGGACATCAAATTCAGATTTTTTTCGTTCCAAAATTTAAGACTTTATAAAGCCATGATAAGACTTTTTAATACTTTATAAGGGTTTTGAATTTCCCAAAATTCATTTATCACCTTTTAATACTTTTCTAGACTTTGCGGATACCCTGAGACTTGACCAATCAGTAGAGGTAGGCCAGTTCATTGGAATAAGTAGGCAGATTATTTGAAAGTAAGTAGACCAAATAACTGGTAGTTGATTGATCGATTATTCAGCAGAGATGGGCCAGTTCATCATTGGTAGACCAAATAATCTGTAGATATATACTAATAAGTTAGTAGACTGCATAATCAGTAGATGTAGACCAATTATTAGGAGAAAAAAACAGTCAACTGGTAGGAGGTAGGCAAATTATTAAAAGCTAGACTAATTAATCTGTGGAGGTAGACATATTTCTTTTGGTTTACCTCTACCCAATTTGTTTCCATTGTATAATGTCACTTCATAAGCTCTTAGTGGATTAGCCAGGTGTTTTTACTATACTGAAAGAAAAATTCCTCAATTGAGTTACTTTGGCAAAGATTTTGATTTCCACATCACTTGGCCTTTTTACGATGGATCTGACGAGGTCATGAAGAAAAAGATGTTTGTGATTCGTTGAAGCTTATTATGTCAAGTGTTTGTAAAGGCGACATTCAAGGCCAAGAGTTCTCTTCATATAGATCACCGCAGGCCATTTATGGAGCTAAACTCTGGGTCTTGCCATCGAAAACATGCTGCGAAGGTCACTTGCTTGATGCATAAACACCAATGGGAGCTCCCTGCTGCAGTGCCTAGAGGTTTCGAGTGCAATTTGCTGATGTGCACTTGAAGTAAAGCACTTTCCCGAGGCGTGCCATGTCGGTGATGACCCTGCCTTTAGATATCCATGTAAACACAGATATGATAAAAAAAAAAAATCTTGTTTTTCTTGTGAGTTCCTTTGCATTTAAATCTAATTTTCCCCATGTGGTTTCAGTAATGATTACCCTTGTCAATCAAAACTGTCAATACGTGCTATGGTAAGGAACTCTGATGTGTACATTATAGTCTCTGATGACCTGTCTGTTTAGGTCATTACTGCATAATCCTTCCTATGCAATAAGAAGAATGTACTCCTTATTTAGGCAGGACACATGACTGGTAAAACATATATTTGTTGTGACAGCTTTGGCGTGCAGTTGCAGAGGGTAGAAAAGGACAAAGACAGACTCCCCTCTGGGAGCTGCCCAGTAAAACCACACTCTTCTACTGAGCAGCTCCACTTGTGTGACCCACGGTTTCTGCCTCACTATTTAGCATTACTTGCTGACTTTTCCTGCTTCTACTACCGTCACCCGTCCAATCTGGATTGTCCCTGCTGGTCTGAACCGTCCTCAGGTGAAGGAACTTAGGGACCTTGCTGTGTTTGGGACTTAAATCGAGAAATAAGCAAGTCCTTACCTGAAAGTAATGAATTATAAAAGGTAGGAAATGGTGGAGTCAGTCAGACACAAACAAAGAGAGACATAATATATGCCTTCTCTCACATGCGCTCACACAGGGGAGCGTTAAATGGGAGGAAAGCCCGCAGGGAGCCTGTTGAAGTAAATTAGCTTTATACGTAAGTCTATCAACAGTCAACGCTAATACGCAGCGGTACAATTGGATCATTGGTGCAATTATCTCAGTAACTGTCAGCTGTATTTTGTGTTCAGAGCAGTTGTATTACGCTGAACTAAATGGCTGAGAGTTTGTGTTGGAAAAAAACAACCCATGTCAGGCAATAAAACCACCAGCTGCAGGTGTTACACAACGTCCAAGTAGTTTCAAGCAAATTAAACTAGGGCAATGTGAAGTCCCCTGTCATGTTACCATGAAATTCATTTTACCTTCTATTTATTTACCAATTATATCCCAATCCAATTATGTTTAAAATATACAACCTCAAGACGTTAAGCATCAAATTACCTTTTAGCTCAATTTCTTGCTAATTCTTATGTATAGGATATAAATTGTTTCTCATTGCTTCAGAAGTTGTCAGGTATGTTTTCTGGCTAAAGTGATTTATAGTAAAATTGACTTGCACTGATTTTGTGTGTATCTAAATGATCTATTTGAGTAACCAAAAAGTTGACTTTGATTTACTTTGGAATCTCCTTGAACTTTGATTGTTGGTGAAATTTTAGGAGGGAGTTTCTGAAATCTCTCAAAAAGTGTGCAAAGGTTCATAATGTGCTTGCATGCCTTTTATTTCTGATTTAATTTGGTTGTAATTGCATCAAATACCTTAACAGTGGTTCCCAAAGTTGGGGTCAGGACCCCACTGTGGGTCCTGAAACGATAAATGGGGTCCTGGGATGTCTTCTTCTCCAGACCTGAAAGTGTATTTAAAATCCTTGCTAATACCATATATTTCTTCTAATTGTTAAAAACAGTTGAATCAACACGGTATAATAGTTGTAGATTTTTGTCTTTTCATTGTATCATAGCTTAATTAGTTTATTAACAGTGTTTGCATCATTTTGCCAGTGATTTTTGGGTCACAATTCTCTCCAACTGCTATTTTGTGGGTCAGAAGCCAAAATTGTTTTTGAACCAGTGTCCGAGGTAACCACTCTTTATATAAAACCATGACTTTTCATTGTGATTCCAACAGGTAATGCACTTTTTAAATAATTTCTAAAGATTTTGGGGTATTTTTGGTTTTTATCTAATTGCCAAACTTTAGCTGAGTGGGCTAGTGGCTTTAGCACCACAACATAAACAAATGTAAATATAAAAAAAGGCTAAAAGCCACAAAAAAGTTCAAATTGCAGTAGAACAGTTATTGCTACACTATTTAAAGCTAAATTAGGCAAAAGATAAAAGCAAAAAAGTGTTTTTTTAAACAAAATTAAAATTTTGATGTACATTTGTTATTTTCTAAATGTAAAAAAACAAGGTGCCATGGTTGTCTTAATGTTTTCAAATGGTTTTTTTACTTAAAATTTACAAAATGTCAAACACAAGTAATGCTTTATCTTTTCTTCATACTATATCTATCCTTAAAATGCTCAAAATGCAATTTTTTTCACAACACTTCATCTATATTTTAGTGTTAATGCATTACTCTAACATTTTGCTGTTTGCTGGCAGAAATTATTGGTAGGTTACTGCTAGCTAAACGTCTATACTAGCAAAGTATGGTTAAACCATATATTGCCCAATATTTACAATGAGTCTGAAACAAAAATTGTCAAAGTTTGTTTGGGGGAGTGTCTAGATTAAGCAAAAGTAAAAACATGAGTCATGGTAGCATAGCTAGCCTCTTTGTTGCCTTACTGTCATATTCTGCCCCCTTGTGTCCAGTTCGTGCCTGTGCTCCTCCTCCTGTGTCCTGCACTAATCCCCTACAGGTGTATCTCGTCTCCTTGATTAGCTCTCTCTCTAAATATGCTGTTTAGTTCTGTCACTCCGTCGGTTCCTTGTGTTGTATCCCCAGTCTCATGTGTCCTGTGTCTCCTGAGTCCTGCCTCCGTCCTCCTGCGTTTGGGTCCTGCACTAACCCGGTCACTATATTTTTTTGGCTTTATTCTCAAGCTAGCTAGCTGATGGTTGCATTGTTTATGCTTATTTCTGATTTATTTAGAGATATTTTTTGTCTTTGAATCAACCTTCAAACATTGTGAAGGTCTAGTTTCTGCTTTAATGTTTAATGTGAACAACGCACATGTTTAGCTGACCCGCTAAAGCATGCTAAAGCCAAATTGAAACTACAAATGTAGTGTTAAAATCACATAGCTACATACATTACAGTACATAAACATATCTTCAATGTTGTACTTCAAAAGTACACTCATTACCACGTAACTATGCTCCAAATGACTGGAAAATATCTATGAAAACAGTCAAAAATGGCCTAAAAAAGAACATAAAAACTGAACAAGGATGATAATATTCAATCATTGTCTCAGAAAACCCATGTTTTTAAATACAAGGAATCCAGAAACACCTCTAAATGAACCATGACTTGTCTGGCTTTGGGCTAGTTAGCATAAGGATTGTATTTATGTTTTTAATGATTAAATATGGTAAAATAGTTAATCACAATGGATCTGATTTGATGGTAACTCTTAAAGATACTCTCCATGGTGTATAACTGTCACAGATGTACTACGTATACTCTGACTTGTTGTATTATTCAGATATATTTCAAATGTGAGGACCATAAAGCTACTTTGACCAACAATAAACCCCAAAATTGATCAGATTTAGGTACTTTTGCTCCTTCATTTCCCCACAGAAAGCAACAAACCACCCAAACCGCCGTGTTCAAAGCGCTCTCATTAGCATCCGTCTCTGAAAACAATGGGGGCAATAATTAGTAATGGAAGCTCTTCTGGGTGTCAAATTGGTCTCATTTCGGTCTTCATTTCATCCTGTTCCGCTGGTGAGATGAGCAGCTGTTAACCTGCTGTGCCTCTGCAGGGTTTTCACTGATGAGAAGGTGCTCGACAATCGATTCCTCAGCTTTCACTCCGAGGCTCTGATCACCGCCAGTAACTCTTTCGGCTGCAGCTCGAGCTTAATGGCAACTTTAACGAGGCGCTGAATTACAACAACTCTGCATTTTGGTGGTTGGTAGTTTGAAGGGAAATGTAGCAATTCTGCTTTTGTTTCTCTGCCTGAAAGTAAAAACCACCCAAACCAGACCCTTTTGAGAAGAAAAACTCTAGTTAGAGGTTTCTCGCCGATTTCAAATTGAAAAAGCATGAAATAAGAATCAAAGTTTTTTTTTATCAAATATCCAATTTGTGTGTATTTTTGCTCATTTTCAAAGTACATTTTTACATTTACCATGTTTCAGGACACTTTCTGGATACATTTTTATCCAGTAGTTGTTAATCTCTCCTTGAAGGTTGATTTAAATACAACCTCAAGCCTTTCAAAGTCTATTCCATTGACTTTTTTTGCCCTATTGAATCTGTCGCCTTGTCATTCGGAGCTGTATTAAATTCAAATGTGACCGTAATTAACTGTGAGATCTATTTAAAAGGAAAAAAACTCTAAATTCGTTTGGCTCCTGAGGATCGTATTGAAGGTTGCTGGATTAAAAAGCCATCTCATTAGAGTCGAATCTTTACTCGATTCATTTCCCAGAATGACTCCTTGCACATGAAGACAAATGCCCTTGATTCCCAGGTTGTTGTGCACTGCTCTTTTTCCCCCTACACTCTCACCCCCCTCAAACCTCCTTATCTCGACTCTCAACCCACCGACTGCAAAATCGGGGCGTGCATTCAGTTCCACATTAGCACATTGTCCTCCTTTGATGTCTTCCCTCCAGCGAGCCCTCTAGTGAGGAAATTTGTTACGTTGAAGAAGTGAGAGCTTCTGTTCTTCCTCAGCAAAGAATCCGTGCAAGAGCTCACACTAAATGACCCCCTAACTCAAAGGGACTGCTGATCAAAGGTAAACTTTTTAACAAAACAATCTAGTGAGTCTGTTCTTCTAAGAACAGGCGTGTTTCTGGACTCCCGCTCTTGACTTTTAAGCAATGTCGATTTCCTAATTTAGTCCCAATGGTGATGGTGTTCATGAAGAATGGATACCAAAAAGCTCTTAGTAGTATAACTTCCTGTCAACGTTACCCCTCTAAATGAAGACTAATCGGCTCTACGTCCTGGTCTCTGAATCAACAGACTACAAGATAGTGGATGTTGTTGTGTCTAATGGAACCTTTACGTTTGGTAATTCTTTAAGTGGGCAGGTAGGTCCGACTACCAAGAGTTCATCACAAGGACTTTTCAAAAAGTAAATGACTGCGTTTTAGAAACATCCTTCGGAAAGTCTTCTTCTCGTACTTGGATGACTAATATCTTGACGGCATAAGAGTGGTGGAATCACATTCAGCTGACACAATGGGAAGTGTAACCCTTGTGCTGTTGTCAGGGGTCAAATTGACCCCAAAAGACTAGAAAATTCCATAGACCCAAAAAAAAAAAAAAACGGTTAAGGGAAGTGATGAATGTATGTTTGGATTGGGTCATATCTCCATTATCACACTGGTCAGGTGTTGCATGGTGGCACACAGAGTGGTTGTTCAGCCTTTTTCAGCATGGAGTTTGCATGTTTTCTCCGGGTACTCTGGTTTCCTACCACAGACCAAACACATGCAGGTCAGGTCAATCGGTGTCTCTAAATCAGGGGAAGTCAACAAATTCTGTCAAGGGTCCAGATTGGCATGCATAACTCAGTCCAGGAAGAGGAGGGGGTATTCCCCCTGTTGTGAAGTCATCCCAAAGGGGAGTGCTAACAACTGAGCACTTTCTGCTGTGGCGCACAAGCGTGCGCCACAGCAGAAAGTGCAGAGTAGAACGAGCTAATCAGATCACAGGGAGAGGGCTTACCATGGAAACCCCGCAGTAGTGCTTGAGCGCTTTCCCGGGCAGGCCCCCTACCCATGGTACGAAGACCGGGACCTTGATTTGCTGCGCAGTTTGGAAAGAACTGGCTCTGGGTCCAGATCCAGACCGCAGTCTGCCTATTAGTGACCTCTGCTTTAAATTGTTCCTAGCTGTGAGTGGGTGTGTGACTGGTTTTTTGTCTCTATGTGGCCCTGCGATAGACTGGTGACCTGTCTAGTGTGTACCCCTGCCTCTTGCCCCATGATGCTGGATTTAGGCACCAGTTTCCCATGACCCTCAGCAGAAGAATAAATGGTTTAGAAAATGGAACGAATGGATGGTCAGGTAAACATTTTAATAACAAAACCAGGCAAGTTCTTACAAAGTTGTCTGGGTAAAGTTCTGATCTAAAACCTGTTGGACTATAATTCTGTTCATGCCAAGATGGTTATTTCCCAAAATGCACCTTTTGTTTAATTTAGATTTTTTAATTATTATTGTATCGATTTTAGTTTTTAATCAGAAAATTCTAGAATTATTACAAATGTTTACAAACTTTACAAAAGTTAAAAGTTTATTTGACTCAAATTTGAAACAAATGGACCTGATTCATATCACTGTTTTCCAGTCTTACTGCCCACCCAAATCACTCGATCCAAACCATCTTCCAAATCAGAGGCTACATGGGATTCTGTGTTTTGCCTACGTGTACTTTGGGCCCATTTATATTCACTTTATGGTAAATGGCCTGTATTTTTAGAGCACTTTCTAGAGTGTTCTACAGTCCCCAAAGCACAGTCTCATGCACACACACATTCACACACTGGTGGTGATCAGCCACACTTATGCACAAAAAACGGAGCTTTTGTTTCAAACCTTAGCAACTTTATTTCTTGCATACTCCTCATGCATAGCTTATGTTGGCGTGGTTGTTAGGCAATTCCTTCTCTAGAGGGCAGTGCAGAGTTAAGACCAAATAAATTTGTCCTGCACAGACCTCCGCTCCTTGTTGTTTATTTCACACAGCATCTCTTAGAAATGTCTTTTTTTTCTTTTTATTGGTCTCATACAAGCTACACTGTGCAACGCTGCTTCCGCAATTTCCATTAGAATTTCTCCTTTTGCTGCGTTAAGACCTGCAAGATCTCTGATAACGGATCAACAAAAGCGTGAAATGAAGACAGAGGATGGAAAAAACAATTCATCTGTTTGCTTTTACATAAAGCATAAAGTAAAAGGGACCTTAGACCATCAACCTTTCAATCAGTTAACGGACACATTTCCAAATTAGACATAGCTACCTTTGACGTATCTACTTCACACATGCCTACATTGGTTGTGTGTTTTGCACTTATAGCAATGAATTTTTGTGGACAGTTGGGTTCTTTTATCCTGATTGTGCTGCCATTAAACCATTTGCTGGAATGGTCACGCACAAACAGAAAATAGCAATGTCTATGAACAATTTGTTATAGATTATTTTTGGAGAACCTTTAGCCCTTTTAATGTCTTCGGGGGTCAAATTGACCCCAAATGAATAGAAAACTCTATAGGCCCAAAAATAAGCACAGTGTGAGGGTTAGTCATGCTCAGCTCCATCATAGTGATGCAGCACGGCTATTACAGTGTTTTTATACCAAATGGAGGCAAATGTATTTCTCTAGTTGAGATGTCAAACTTGACTTATGGTCTATTCCGTGTCACAAAATGAAAGTCTTTATTTATTGGGCTCTTTTACCATTTTTCTGAAACACCAAATTAAAAATGTATCAAACGCTAAAGTAAAATTCACGCAAAGTACGACATGTTTTACTTTTTGGCCTCTTGCTTTTCAAATCTGGTGAGCATACTCTAAAGGAACAGCAGTGTATCACAGTCAGATGAAAACAAGTTAAAAACACATTACAAAAACATTATGCTGCTTCTTGACAAGTGATGCAAAACTGGAAAAATGCTTTTTAAAACGACTTGTATTCGAAAAAAACTTGCTCAATTCCAACAGCTTCATGTTAAACTTTTACTCTTTAAAACTATTAGCGTGATATTAACTGTACATAGTGCTCTAAAGGGATTAAAAGTGAATAAAAACAGGTGAAAGAGGGAACTGATATAAAGAGTCGGACATAAAACGTGAAAGAGGAAAACAAACGGGATGGTGAGGAAGCTGCAGTTCCACTCAGGGGAGCGTTTGGAGTCTGAAGTCTCTCCGTCTCTTTGAACACCAGCCAACGGGAGTCTGTGCTGTAAAAGCGATTCCTTTTTAAAGAGACAGGGAGATGCTTCCTCACCATCCCGGGCTCGTCTCTGTGGGTGTAAAGGTTCCCTAAAAGCCCTCTTTAAATGGAAGCATGAACTATTAGAGCACCATTTAACATGGATTAAATGTATCAGAGCCTTGGCCGTTTCATTAGGGACCAGGGAGTCACTTTGAAGGTTTTAGAACCGCTGCAGTTTCAAAGAAAAGTGTTGTTTCTTTGGTAAAATTGCCTCTGGAGGTAAACATGCCGATACTTCATAGGTTTAACACCAACCATTACCATGCTTATGGCCTTTTTTTTGTCAATAAAACCCCAACGAGAAGCCCCAGAGTAGTAGATGGGGCCTACTTTAGAATTAGATGTGTATTTTGAAGGGATGGTTGTGTCACGGTACTGCAGCATCCCCGTTTGATTGGATCAGATTTAATTAGATGCGACGTGCGTTTCCTGCATGTATTTTGCCTCGTGCAAGAACGAGAAAATTCACTGGTATTAGATGTCAGAAGTGTTGAAGCATAAGGATGAACGTCCATAGAGGACGGGGTAAAATCAACCCGATCATGGATCAATCAAACGTGCTCCAAACTGAACTAAATCACGTTGGATCTGGATGTCAGATTCTCAGTTCTAGTTCCTGCAAACTAAAGTAAATCTTGGTAATAAAGAAGCCACAGTCCTTGTACCTTTCTCCAGATTTACTACCATTTCTTTCTTTTTTTTATTACTGTGCTGTTGTACCTTTGATCCGGCATCACAAGTCAACACGACAACAAGCTGGGATTACGAGTGTAAGCTGTCAGGGTCAGCTGCACCTCAGAGGTGCCTGGGCTGAGCTAAACCTCGTATAATTGCACGGTTTTTATTTATTGAATTCCTGCCTATTACTGAGCTGTGGGTTGATAATGAATGTTGCACAGCATATACGCCCATTGTAAAGGTTGGTTATACATTCGTTTGTAGTTTTAGTTGGTCGGCTAGGGGCTGGATTGTTGACTGTTTTTAAATAACTAATTCATTGCAGAGTAGAAACTTCTTTCTTCTAAGATCTACAACAACTAACTGGACCAAATGGTATTTTAGCTAATTTTCTATAAAAATAAGAGAGATAAAGCCCTTTTTGTGTATACTAAGATTGGCCAAGATGGTGGTCGCCAACTCAAGCCCTTGAGGGATCCTAACCTACAAGTTTTAGATGTTTTCCTGCTTTGACACATCTGATTCTGGATGATTATTGGACATTCTGATAGTATCCCTCAAGGACTGGAGTGTCTGACTGGGCTAAGATTAGCTATAGCAGCCATTGACTGGCTATGGTAGCCATTTTGAATTAGGTTAATTCTAATGCTTGATGCCAAAGTTTTAGACAAAGGTGTTGTACAGTGTGTATCATAAGTAGTATGTGAAACAAAAGACCCTCAATTACTACCACGTCAAATTGTAAGTCATTAGCTATATAACTGACTGAATTAAAGATGGTTTTTGTTTGCTAACATTGTAGCACCTTGATTTGGGCTGAATCCAGCAGTTACTGAATTTTAGATGTACAGCTCCATTATCTAAGATGCTTCATCCAGTACAGGCCATAGGGAGATGGTCCCTATCTCACAGGGTGAGAGGCAGGGGACACCCTGGATGGGTCACCAGTCCATCTCAGGGCCAAAAACAAACAAAAATGTATCAATTATAAATTTATGAGGCCATAAAATACCATTCAGGGTAACTCAATAAAAGCTTTTGTTGGATAGTTTGAGGAAGGCCTAATGAAGGGGTACTCAAATATGAATCTTAAAGGTCACTGCAACATTCACATGCAAGTCCACGGGCCGAAGGTTTGGGGGGTGTCCCTCCAAATTTGAGTGGAGAGAGGGGAACAACAGCAGCTTAAGCTCATCATCCTGTACTGACAAGCTGTGCGGGCAATACCACCCCGACTCGGGATGGCAACGTGGATTTGGTGACAAAATTACAGCTTGGGTGACGCAGTGTATGGCCAGAAAGATGCAATGATACCACTGTGGGCCCAGTTGGGTTGGTATGGCAACTGTTGAGCAAAAGCAACATTAGACCTAAGCTTGAGGATACCATGTCCACTTGTTAAAAATGGTGTCTACTTTATCAACAGTTGGGTAGATCAACTGTGTTCAGCAGTTTCTGATTTAGCAGCAACCAGGAACCTAGAAAGGTGATGCGTTCCATGACGGCGGAGCGGCCTACCAACGAAACAGGGTCTATCTTCTAGAAACACCTGAAGACCCAGCTCTTCTAAGATCATCTTCTAGACTAGGACCTACCCTGTACCTCCCTTAATCTACTCTACTCTTAGTGCACTTTCCTCTATGCTGGTTGTCTTTACCCACACAGTTCGTCCCTTTAGTAGTTTGTTGTTAGCCTCAATGGTAACTTCTTGGTTACATTACCATTTGTAAATCGCTTTGGATAAAAGCATCTGATAAATATATAAACATAGAGAACAATGAGTTCCAGCCAACCTCACTTTAGATTGTTTTAGTAACTCGGCACATTTGAAGGACAAGAAGAGAATAGCCTCGCTAAATCGAAGCAATCGTCATATCAAAACCCATCTAGATCCCATTGCCCCGAGCTTCTCACCTTCATCGTCCTCAGAACTAAAAGCTGTGATATTGAAGTAACTCGGCCTCAAACGTGTGAACCGTGAGTTTATTCTAAAGAAAAGTGAGCCACAGCTAAGGGCAGACATTTGATTTGACTGTTGAACAGAACAATAAATAGTAAGAGGGAGACGTCTGAGGAAAGCAGATGTTCGGGGGAACACTGTTTGAATAGAGTCGTTATCATTCAGCGTGTTGCCGTCCTGCGTGCCGTCATTTGAATTCTCCAGCTTCCTGCCTCGACTCTGATCCCTCTACCTCTCTCTGGGAACGCAAACAGTGAAAAGGCTAAGAATAGACCATCCATAACTTTCAAATACGCAACGGCTGCCGTCTTCACGCTGCTACTACTCTAAATGTGAAAGGGCTTCGTATTTTGTAGCACAGATAAAAGCTCAGCCTTACCTGAGGCTTTCTGCATCTCTCTGAGCCCAGCTCTGGTATCGGTGTGTTTTTGTGACATTATCATAAAACATTTTTATCACATTCTAATCCTTTATGTCAGGTTATTGGGGACGTCGGTGCACTGAAAAGTCTTCTCCACCTAATAAATGAAACAAACCTCTTAAAAAGATTACTCACTTTGTAGTAGGATTGTCTACTTCTGGTATTAAAAGACAAAGTATTATTTAAAACAGACTGATTTTATTAGAGAAAGACGTTTTTAACAAAGGAAACTGCTTAACAATTGGGTTGAAACTACAATGATTTCCAACTGGTGGGTCATGACCCAAAAGTGGGTCACGGGCAGTAATGAGTTACTGTAATCTAACTACTTGTTTCAATTAACGAGTAAAGTAAGGGTGTACAAAAGGCTGCCAGACTAATGAATATTAAGTTTATTTGAGTTGTTATACAAGTTTGAGATAGTTTCTGTTTAGGGTATTTGTCCCTCAGTGGATGCCATAGTATGGTGCTGTCCCGCGATGATGATGTCATCGCTGCGCCGTTCAGCCAGTTAACATGTGGACTGGTTGTGAAGCTAGAGGAGATTCCTCATGTTAGAATGGGAAGAAGAAATAGTTCATGTCTGCTCTCCCAAGTTGTGCGTCAATGAAAAGTGAGTTGCAGTAATATGAGTGATTTGTTAGCCCACATGTGAAGCTAAATGTTATTATTTAAGAATTCTTTGTTATCTCTGTTCAGAGCTAAGCTACAGCTAACCGCTATATGCTTGTGTGTTATGGTTGCTGGACTAGCCATATTAAGTTTGCTAAAGGAGTTTCACCTAGATACATGCTGCAGCTATGTCAGCTGTGTTTATTATTATTTTACAGTTAAATTTGTATATCCTAACTTTGTTTATCTACATATCTATTTGTATGGTTGGATGATATTACTTAGTGTTGTGTATGTAACACAAAGGGACAGTTTACTCATTTTGTACTTTTTATTGTTTACACAGGAAACCACAACACAACAGTTATCAATCTTCCTAACAAACCAGTCCAGTTGTATTCTCCATGTTAATTTCCACCTGTTCTGCTGGAATACAACACTTAAAGAAGTCTGCAGTTTGTTCTCCTTTTCTCTGCACCTAACTCCATGCTGGTGACCTATAAAAGAAGCGAACTGACTCCTGGCCTTGAAGTAGTGTTATGGCCGACACTCTTAAGTTGTGAGCAGTGACAAAATAGAACTAGTGCCTTACAGTCCTGTTACCTGAGGTATCTCACCTACAAAGGGATTACAATTGCAAAAACAAAGTAGTTTAATTACCGTTACTTTCCCGCGAGCACGCTGCGTTAACGCGTTACTAAACCGTGATTTTGTCAGAGCGCCTCCCGACTGATTTGTGTTTAGATCAACAAGTGATCACATGGAGCACGGAGAGAGCACCGTGGACCTTCTGCTGCACTCCGAGTCCAACAAACCATAGAGAAAATACCGACCCAGAGTGTCAAGGTGCAGCAGACACGGACATAGTTCGGGGGCCCAGGCCCCTGTGTGTTTTTAGTCAGTTTTGAGCCCTGTAGTTTTTACAGTCCAAAACAAAGTTACACTATATTAAATGGATACTGGCTGTTGTTTTTAGGTGTAGGGTTGATATCATTTAGTTCCAGTCCCTCTTCTCCACCTCTAGACCCCCACCCTAAGCCAGTTGTGTCCCTCCTGCTTTTCAAATCAAAATGTCCCCCTTGATTGAGAGAGAAGACAACCTAAAGAATCTAATTTTAAGGCAACATAGAGAAATACAAGTCAACAGGAGAAAGACTTGATTTATTTTCATAAATCTGGTTGAATGTGCAGAAAACAGGTTTAAATGTTCAACTAATTCCTTCAAGTCAGAGACTAGAAATTAATTTAATTTGTGGTTGATGCAATGAGCACAAAGTTAAAAGATTAAAATTAATAAAACAAAAAGTTTTAAAAAGAGACTGATTTGATTCAGTTTGATGTGATGGATGCAGAGAGAATAGAATCAGGTCTGCTGCTTTATAGCTATTCACATTGGACATGTTTTTGAAAAGTAAGTAAAGTAACTAATTACTCATGAAGTAATCATTAAAGTAACTGGATTACTTTTTTAGTGAAGTAATCAGTAATTAGTAACAAATTACTTTTTCCAAGTAACTTGACCAACACTGATCACAGACCTGTAATCAGTGGGTTGCCGGCCTTTTCTTGGTTTAATAAATGAAAAAAAGAATGAAAGGCTCTTTTTCACTTTACTTAGCAGCAGGAATTAGTAGCTAAATAGTTTAATTTGACAAAGTTCTAGTCAATGAGTGTGTTTCCAACTAAAGCTACACATTTAGGGTTTCTTTTTTAACCTGCTTCTCCGTAGTTTGATTTTTATTTCATGTTTGTGCCTGAAAAGTTGTTGATTCTGGTTTAGATTAAAATGCAGCTGATTTGAGGTTAAGAGGAACATTTGCCTTTATTTATATCATTGTCCAACTGTAATATAGAAAACATACAGTAATTTTTCAAAACAAAATATCATGCAGGGCAATATATAATGAAAACATGTATACAGAATTTGGTTTGAATAGTTGGAAATGAGAATTTCCTGTTTGTCGCTAATGACCGCGTTGACTCAGTACTAACTATTATCCCTAAATGTGTTGAAAAAGACATTTGAGTGCATTAAAATGATGTACTAATTTTTAAAATCAGCCCCTGGTAGAGCTCATTTTATTTTGTATGTTTTGAAGGAACTATGCACTATACTTAAAAGAAATTGCTACACTGAAAAAAAGTAAATATTGGTCTAACCTAAAAAAACAGGGGTCTAACTTTTAAAAAATTGAAGTAATCGGTCACAAGTAATTTAATTAGGTTTATCCAAGTTAATCTTTTTAAGTTTACTTTGAACAAACTTAATAAATTAACTTTGAAAGAACTTAATTTAACTACTTGTGACTGATTACTTCAATTTTTTTAATTTAGACCCCTGTTTTCTTTTTTCAGTGTACTAAACAAAAAGAATTCCAAAAAATTTGAGGATGGTTGGAAAAAAAAAACTTTAATTTTACTATTTTAAATATGTATATAATATGACTCATTACCCCAAATAGTAAAAAAAAAAAAAAGTTTTTTTTATTTTTTTCTTGATCTGAAATTCAAATGGTTAAAATCTGTTTTTACTCCCCTTTTGACCTAGCCGTTAGCTTATCAGTCCTCCCAGCACAAACCTGTTTCTCCAAACTGAAGTCCTTAAAATGCCTAATTATAATTGGTCATAACCTTTTCACAGAACCTCGCTTCAAGTTCTCTGAACCGTCCATTTGAGTGTGGTCATTTATATGTGCATGCCTAATTTACACATTTTTAACACCTGAATGTGCAGAATTTCCCATTAAAGATCCTCCTTTGACAGAAGGTTAAAGTTCCAATTACACTGGTTTTATTAAGGACTTAGGAATTAATAGCTGAATCAATTAGCCTCTCAGGCTACAGCTTAATTAAGCTTTTAGCCTCTTTCAGCTTTACCCTACCGGTCCGCCTTTCTAAGGAGCAAGAGCTGCTGTCCCCAGCAAAACCTCACACTGGCTAATTGTACACCAATGCTCCGACCTGAGAGAAATATGCAGAGAGAGCAAAGGAAGACTGAGTAGCGCTGGAGCCTCCATTATGGTTTTTGGAGCATCTCAACAGGAGGATGCCCTGCAGGTTAGCTTTATGAGCAAACATTAGGGAGGTATTTTAGAGTGCGCCATGTTGCAGTCGATTATAATGAGCTCCGCTGCCTGCTGAGTTTCATTCTGTCTTTGTATGCAGATATATTTGGAACATTAATAACACATGCTCAATGGACACATAAAGCATGTTTAAGAACTTGCTGCCTGGTGAGGAGTGGAACTTACTGACAGAGATGCTGCTGTTCCACCGTCAAGAACAGGAAACTCATGTAGAGGAGACACGAAGACGAACCTGAGTGAGAAAGCATCATCCAGAATCCTTTATAACAAAAAGTCATAAGATGGGTTGAATCTACACTCAAAAAAATAGCTGGCAGTTTTAGTTGATTCAAACTGAAAAAAGTATCATGGCAAAATTGAGTTTAGCTTGGGTAAATGTCACATTTTGGTTGGTTGTATGTAAAATTAACACAAAACAGGATTTATCAAAAAAAAATTCTAGGGGGGGGGGGGGGGGGGGGGGGGTGAATTCAAAAACATTACTATACAAATCGTAAATTATCACTTCTATCAAAATTGTTGGAGTTGATTTGCATTGGTTGTCTGCTTAAAATAAGAATTGTTGATAATTTTAAAGTGAATTCTGTGTTTTAATTTAAAAATATATATATATTTTAGCCTTTCATGCTAACAATTAGTCAAGTGAAGCCAAAGTGATTTTCTGCCGCCGTAAAACGACATAAATTTTCATAATTTTATATTTCATGCAGTGTGTTTTGGTAAACGTTTGCAGTTTAGATAGTTGAACATTAACAACTATTTATATGGAAACATTGGCGGTTTTAATAAACATTTTTTTAATTAAATAAAAAAAAATTCAAAAAATAAAAACATTTGATTTTCTTGTTGCTGCTGCTTTTTTGGCTAATATTAAAAATAAGGAAATCCATTAAAATGTAATTGACTAATGTTGGACTAAATAAAATGTGAATGTTTATTAAGAAACATTAAAAATAACATTTTGTTTTAAGATGACAGCAACACACTTTGGTCTTGGTTGCACCTAGATTAGCCATTAGCATGTCAGTAATGAAAGATGTAAAGGCTATTTCTCCAAACAGAGGCCATTCAAAGAGATCAAGAGATGGTGTTTTGTTTTGGGTTTTTGTCATTTTTACATTAAAAAAATGTTATAAAATGGCCATAAACTATTTTATCTGTGAATTTGTTGTTAAATTTAGTGTTGTCCCAGATGATTTTTTATTAATTCAACTTTGACACAAGTAAAATCAAATTCATCCAAGGAAAAACATGATTTTGTGTTAAAGCAAAATGTCCCATCTATACAGCATTATTTTACATTTATTTCACCAAGAATTCCCTTCTGAATAACACAAGATCTGGTCAAGATGGAACACTAATAAAAAAGTTAAAAGCTAAAATTTTTAATTTACATCAAAATACATAAAAGTAAAAGTCACTTCTTCTTCTACATTTTGTTGACCAAGCCTTCAACAACATCATTGCAAGATTTAAACAATGTTTTACGGTAATTATGTTCATTCAACAAGTCTCTTTTCTGAGTGTAAAAATGCAAAATGCCTCATTATTTAATGTTGCTGGGTTTTTATTATTATTATGTTTTTCTCAACAACAAATTCCATTTCCATATGACAAGATTTTAGTTGGTAACTGTAGAAAAAACAAACGCTACAAACTTTGCTGCCATACTTTGCAAATAGCAAATGGATGTAGCCGGTTGCATGCTATCCAGTGGTTTTAAACCTGCATTTGTCATCTTAAGCATAATTTTTTTTGTTTGTTTTTTTACTAAAAAGGGGAGTGACCAAAGACCTGTTAACAATTCAACACCTGCTCTATTTATTTTATTCCACATAAACAGTGGAAACACTAAGAAAAAAGCATACTAATGCATGTTTTTAATCAATTTGGGGCCGTAAATTTATAATATATTATAAAATGATTAATAGCCAAAAACATTTATATAAATGTTATGGTTGTAATAATGTAGGGAAGTAATCTAAAAATAATGTATCCAGAGTTTTGGAATTGTTTCTACTTAAGTTGTTTTTTTTAGCTAATTTCAGTGTGTGTGTTTCAACAAGTTAAATATCTGGTTACAAGAAGGTAAATCAACTAGTATATTTTTATTGGTTGCTGCATTTGCCTGATAAAAAATTATCTTCGCAAAAAAAAAATGCAACTTTAAAAAGTCGCCTGTGTGATCGACTTCCATCTCTAAACTTTGAGCACATCTGCTGACGTCAGTGTTTTTCTGGCCCACTAAGTTGGGGAAACATTTCCCATTTAAACTACATCGCCTGCATATTTAATGAGGGTTAACCCTTGACCCCAGTATTCGTGTAATTTATACCAACATGGCAACCTTTTCTTTTACTGATTAATATTTAATTTAGCTGGGCAAAATAATGATTATTTTGTATATCCTTAAAGGCTAAATTGCTTTCTTTGCAATAAAATTTGTGGAAATATGAAAATAAACAGACACTGAAGTAACCTCTAGCCTACTAATAAGTTTGTACAATGTTGCATCTTGACTTAATTTATGGTGTATAGAAGAGTCCTCGGGGAGAAGCCAGTGTAGACACAGTTTGGCACTTTATCGCAAATGAGCTGCTCGACTCGACCGGCCACCTGCTGATTCCAGCTGGTGGTTGAAGTGATGTTTCTCTTTAGCGGCGTAGCGGTATTCCAGCAGGTGCATCATGATCGTCACAGTAAGAGAATCTTCTTCTGGAATTCCCTGTTACCACCCACATTCATGGCATGCCAATAAAGGATTTGAGGTTAGACGTTAAGTTACTCTGTTTTACCAGAATCCATCCATGTATTTCAATGGTTAGTTGAATTGCTTCACCTTGACCTAAACATGGCAATTTTTTTTAGTATAAGTATCAAATTTCCGGCCTTTCAGGGCTGAAGGGGAACACTGTTTTGCCGTAGTGTATCCTGAACAGCTCAGTTCTCAAAGAAATTTAAAATTTCACAAACCTTTAATGCTCACACAGTGCTGTAACAAAAAAAAGCCTTTTGAAAGTTTTTGCCTTTTTATCAAACTTACATTTTCCAGATCAGCTAGAAAATTTCAATATCCAATGAAACCATTTAAAAATCACCTTAATAGAACCTGTCTGAAAACACAAATTTGCTAAAGGATCTCACAAGGCAACACATCGTTCGCCATTCTAAAAATATGCAACAATAATGTAGAGATTTCAGATCTACCATTTATTAGCTCAAACATTAAACGAAGCGACTGCTTTAAAAGCCCTAACATCAGCTCTTCTCTGACAGCATGGTGGGAGTATCTGAAAATGACTGAGTCTTCACTGATTCCATGCAGGCGTACACCCATCTGGAACAATCCTGACATCCTACAAAACAACAATATGATCAACTTCTCAGACTGGAGGAGTAAAGGAATCGTATACCTGGAACATTTCTTTGAGGGAACTGATTTTATCCCGTTTAACAGGATAGTCTCACAATATGGGGTTGACAGAAATAGATTTTTAGAATATCAGCAAATTAAATCTATAATAAAACATAAATTTAAGTTTAATAGAACAGAACTACAAACACCATCAAGGGTATTAGATTTCCTTAATCTCAAATCTCCGAAGTTACTATCTAAAATATATAGGTTACTGTCTAAAGTAGATGATTCGATATCTCTTCCTATAGCTAAGTGGGAGGCAGACCTATCAGTCAGTTATGACCAAAACTTCAACTTCCAAAAGTTCTGGGCTTTGTCCACTGGGGCGGTGTGGTGGGTGTGGGGGGGTGTCTGGGTCTTGGCCGTCTGGGGATTGCCCGGGGCTGGGCTCGTTGGGGGGTCTGACGTAGGGCTGCGTCTCCTGCTGGGGTGGCGTTTTGGCTGCCTCAGGGTGTCCCTCTGGCGGCCGCGTCTGGGGTCTGGGGTGCTCTGCGGCCGAGGCTGCAGGTAGCTGCTGGGTGGCTGGGTCATTCCGGGGGGGTCTGGGGGTCTGGGGGCTCGGGTTCTGGGGCGGGCTGTCTCTGGGTGGGGCCTGGGGTGGTCCTGGGG
>SSNR01000079.1:879275-953250 GCA_006937965.1 Callopanchax toddi
TGGGGGTGGGGGGGGGGCTTTGCCTGGGTGTCTATGTCTTATGTAAGTTTGTAGTTTACGATGTGCGTGATTGAAGGAGGTATAGTTACCCTGCTGGAGTGGGGGTGGGGGACTCCGTGGGCTCCGTGGCGCTGTGTGGGGCTCCTGCCGTGGACCTGGATGGGTGGGCTGGCGATCTCCCTGCCCTGGGTGGTTTTGGGGAACGGGGGTGCTTACTGGGGCCAGCGGGGGAGCTGGCCCCCTGGGAGGGCTTGTCCCCCCAGTCTTGCCTCCCCATCCCCGGATTTTTCCCTCCATCTGCTCCACCACGTCACCACACACACAGGGCTTTGGGTCACGGGTACGTCATGGGTGTGGAACACCATCTCTGCAGTCCTGTGGCCCAATTTTATTGCACAATTTAAACACTTCCACCCCAGCCATTCTTACATTATGCATCTAGGGTCTTTGGAGAAATTACACCCAGTAATACCCGGGGGGAGGGAGGTCTAGCCGGCTAACCTCTCCTCCGGTGTCATTACCCATCTCAACGCATTTAGACACTTAGGATCCAGGGCGGGGGATGGCGGGCCGCCCCCCACTCTTTAAAAGCATCTTACTACAACACGCATCAACACCACATTGGAGCAGGTGGAGGGAGACTTGGGGTCTTCACACACCCCTGTTCTTTGCTTGCTGCCTGGGGCCTGGAGTGGAGCGGGCCGTCTGGTCGGGGTCTGCAGTGGGGGGCTGCTCGGCTGCGGCGGGGTGCGCGGTGGTCTGCTTATCCCCACTTCAGTAAGGGAGGGACCATCTTCTGGATTTCAGGGCCGGCTTCACCCTTAGGGCGCTAATTCAAAAACAAAAGAACCCAGAACCACATCTGAAGCCTGGATGCAGGCCTCGCTTGGTTAAAGTTAATAATCTGAAGTCATGATTTGACAGTACGCAGTGGGAATAAATGGCATCATGGGAGAGTTCCAAGACCAAAACCTCTGTTGACCAAAAGCTACACAAAGACCTGTATCACATTCAGTAATAAAACAAAAGATCTTTATGATCCCCAAGAATTTGGGGACAATATTCTGTGGACCGACGAGACTACAGCAAAACTTTCTTGAAGGTGTGTGTCTCGTTCCATCTGGAGTAAAACCAATACTGCACCAACATGGTGGTGGTAGTGTAATGATCCAGGGCTGCTCCAGGACCTGGATGGCTTGATGGAACCATGAATCATGTTGTCTACCAGAAGATCCAGAACAATACAGTAGTGTCCACCTGTTCAATCTGGAAAACCGTCCGATGTGTCTGAAATACAACAATTTTGTATCGAAGAGTAGAACACAAATGTTGTGTGACCTTTATTAAAGGGTCAGATTCTGTGAGGTTTGAGGAGCCAACCTGGCTCCAATGCCTTAAACCAGGGGTAGTCAATTAAAAACCAAAGGTTCAGACTTGGTCCTGGTCCACGAAGACCAGGGCTGTACGTTAACTTTTTTAGCTCATAGCACTGGTGCTACAAAGGTTGCAGGTTTTGTAGCACAGAACAAAAAGTTGTAGCACCAGCATAAAAATTCAGCTACAATCTCTAAAGCCAAAATTAGTACCCATCGTTTTAACACACTGAGAAAGTGCTTATTGTGAAAACACAATAACAAGAAATAACTTCAAACATGTTTATATGTCAATGTAATTTCAAGAACATTTATTCATTCAAATTAGTGTAGATTTTTTTCAGAGTGTGAGCTGAGAAATGTGTGCTCTGTAGCACTTTGAGATTGTGAAACATAAAGTGCTATATAAGTTAAATTTATTATTATTATTATCATTATTAATTTCGATGTTGAAAGCAAATTCACAGGCAGACAGTTTTTATGGTGTACAGTGAGACTGTGATGTTTTAAAATGTTCACTTGTCTCCTGATTTTGAATCTGCTGCATAGTTCTTGCTAAACAGATTTTACTTCAGTAAATAAATAAGTTATTAAAACTTAGGTCTGCTGTCCATTGCAGTCCAAGACTGCAGAGCATTTAAATATAATAACCTTTTACTGTGCCACCCTTCTTTGCCCCTGCCTGGACCCCCCCAAAAAAAAGTTCTAGATACGCCCCTGGGGCTGAGCTGCGTTCAGCGGGGTCAGACTCCGGTGTGAAGCCTCGTCTCCCCCTGACTCGGACCGTGGACTCGTTAACAGACATCAGTGTGACCCGTTCAGATTTATCAGTTCCTCTGGTTTAATGTGTGTCTGAAGCACAGGGACACTTTCAGAGTCACAAAGAGTTTTTTTCCGAACAGCTAGAACTGATGGAACTCCGTGGCTAGACTCGCCAGTCGACTCGACGCAGAACTTTAATCCATACAAGTGCGCAAATATAGGCTATATATATTTAATATGCTTTACATTGTTTCATCATCATCATCACGGCTCCTGCGAAGGGTCGGGTGTCGTCCCGCACCAGTGCGTTGAGCCTGGGTGTTTCCAGTACTGGCGATCTTGTGCCAGCTGCGCCACGGCATGACGGCAACTCCGGATTGTTGGGAGGTCGCCCGCAACGACATGGAACCATCGGGTGCGGCCGGGGTTTACGTCGTGGTCGTCTCCAGGCTGCGGCCCTCGGGTCAAAATGCAGAAAGGCTCTGGTCGGATGATCAAAACAGAGACGAAGGACGTGCCCGAGCCAGCGGATGCAGCGCGTTGCGCTGCCAGGCAAGATGCTCTGCATTGGCGCCGCGCTTGCGTTCTAGCGCTAGGTTGGAGACCCGCTGAGGCCACCTGACATTGTTTTTAAAAATATATATATATTAAGTTAATTCTGACGGTGTGGCGGTGCGCCACGATCAATTACATGTAGAGGAAACCTTGATCGCACAAGTGCTACGTCTAAAAATAGTTTGTAGCACAGACTGTTTTTTTAATCGCACGTGCGACATATATGTCGCACTGTACAGCCCTGAAGACGCACAAGCACCACAAGTGGCTGCCGCGGGAGTCGGAATCCGACAATGTCTTATCTCCCTGGACCGAGTTCCGGACCACGCATGGTTCGGTCCCATTTATGACAGATGTGTCCCTCAATAGCGCTCGCACATCTCCCAGTCACTCCCTCTTCCCATGGACCGAGGACCGGGACCTGGATTTGCTGCGCGGTCCAGACAGAACCGGCTCTAGGTCCTGATCCAGTCCACCGGTTAGCAACCTCTTCAACCAACCAGTGTCTTGTTGGTGTTTATGGCCTTAAACCTAACAGAGTTTTGGGTTTGTTTGGATTTGGGAGGTATTATTTGTCCTTTGTTTAACCAGGATGATCCCATTGAGATAAACCATCATTTTTAAAGCAGCCTGAGGGGATTAGAGGACGGGGGTGGGGCATGTGTCACAGTAAACTGAGACTGAACCAGCAGTCATCCACAGCTTTACTTAAACTACAACCATCCAACAGTTTAGGTTTAGGCACCAGATGCCACTTGGTTAGTGCTAGAAAAAGGGCTGACTAATCTTTCAATAACCGACATCGTCTTTATAAAACCTCTCTGTTTGCCGTAATTGGGCAAGGAAAAAATAACTAAGCCAGGCAGGATAAAGCCAGCTTTAGCAGCACAGCATGTGAGAGGTATTATTTTTATTTCACCAGCTTAGAGCATCAAACTGTGCTGCACCCCATGCTCTCAAGTTTTGTCATGTTGCCCATTTTCACGCTTGAATTTAAACACCAGGGAAGCGATACTCAACAGAACACACTGCTAACATGTTTCTAAGTCATTATAAGGTTGTAGTTTATGATTTGTGGTGTATGTATGTCAGCATGATAAGTTTGATTAAAGATACACAAGACGTTAAACCAACATATTGAGATTCAATGCGAAACAACAGCAAACTTAGGCTAATTTTTTACGTCCTAAAAAGTGAATTTTAAAAAATGTTTTTTCTTTAAAATCTACAGACTTCTTTCATAAAACCAGACAAATATTACACAAAAAATATGTTTAAAGATAAATAATTACGGCTGCATGGTGGCGCAGTTGGTTAGCACTGTTGCCTCGCAGCAAGGAGGTCATGGGTTCGCGTCCCGGCTCTGCGGCCTCTCTGCGTGGAGTTTGCATGTTCTCCCCGTGCATGCGTGGGTTTCCTCCGGGTACTCCGGTTTCCTCCCACAGTCCAAAGACATGACTGTCAGGCTAATTGGGCTGGTAAATTGTCCTTAGGTGTGAGTGGGTGTGTGGTTGTTTGTCTCGTTCGTCTCTGTGTGGCCCTGCGATGGACTGGCGACCCGTCCAGGGTGTCCCCCGCCTCTCGCCCCTTGACCACTGGAGATAGGCACCAGCTGCCCCGCGACCCTCTGTGGAGGAATAAGCGGCTACAGAAAATGGATGGATGGATGGATGGATAAATAATTACCAAAAGGCAGCAGATGTTTAACACTCAACTGCTACTCAATATCTCTAAATGGCAGGAATGGCAGCAGAAGAAGAGTTGTACACAAAAACAAGAGTCTACACAAACGTAGTTGTACGTAAGCAGACACCTGAAGAAACAAACCTACTTGTAGATAAATGGATCCACCCAAATGTAAATCAACGCCGGGTGGCTCTACCAATCCACATTCATTATGCTCATCTGTGAATTAACATGACTCGGTCCACATCCATATCCCACAGCAAAGCACTTCTTTAATAGTATTTTGTGTCTGTAATATGCCATAGTACCTAAAAATATGAAACTGTTTTTTGAATATTATGTTTCCCTTCGTTTTTTTAAACAATCTTGCAAACTTAGGTGAAATTTTAAGTAATAAATTCTAAAGTATTTGCTTTTCAAATTATGTCAAGTATGGATAACATAAAACTCGATATTTTAGGGACCTAAATAATATTTTTCCTACGGAAAAGGAGCGGTTGATGTTTCGAAGCAACCTTGTGAATCCTAGCTTGCTAACATGGTTGCAGCTGGTTGTAGAGGTGGATAGTCCACTTGACACTTTATATCAACGACTGTTGGGAATCTTATTGAAAACCACTGAAGTTTGACCAGCATCTTCAGGAAATTACAGCCATGCCATTCCAACCCTGTATTTTATGAACTCAAATCAGTCCAATCCAACTATATTTATCAAGGAATGTAAAGCAACCAGCATTTGACCAAAGTGACGCACAGATCTGGCCAAACGATGCATGAAAAACAGCCCCATATTAAACAAATGATACAACATAAAATTAACTAAATTCACAAAAAAAATTATAAAACCAACATTTCCTAGAGACGGGTGATGTAAGAAGCACTGACCCCAGCCTAATGGTAAAAAAGCATGGAGTACTGTCTTTAAAATAAAGTTTTTTTTTTTGGAATTTACCTCATTTAGCCAACTGCTATTAATGGAAAATGCTAAATTCAATGACTGACCTGATTGAAGTGTCAATCGGCTTCCTCTTTGACCCCCAGTTTCATGACAGTAGGCTTAACATACCGGAACAAGGAAATCATACTGTATTCAAATCGTGGAGCTAGCAAAAGCTACCACTTAAGTGTTTTCCTTGTTTTCTCAGTAGGTCATCAAGACTCACATTTAGCATGACAAAGAAAAAGGATGGAACTAAGGTGGAACAAAAACAGAAGGGGGCCTAAAACTGAGCCTTGTGGGACACCACAGGGAAGGGGAATGGAGAAAGAACCTAACCTAAGAATATATTCATAAAGGCGTTCAAAAGAACTAATTTAGTCTTGTCTAAAATTTTACAAGCAAAGTAGAAAACTTCTAAAATAGGTTGCTCTTCCAGAAAGACCATCAGCTGATTGTAAGCAATATTTTCTCGGATTTTAGAAAGAAAAGATAGTTTAGAGATATGTCTGTAATTCACAAGTTTACGAGTTCAAGAACAGAACTCCTACTCTGGAGAAAACCTGAGTTGTAAAGAAACCGCTTCAATTGGCCCAAATCTGAAACCTCCAGTGGAGGAAAAGGCTGCACACAAAAGATGGGAAGGAAAAAAAAACACAATTTGAATGATTCCATCAGTCTGGGAGAAAAGATAAAAAAGAAACTTCCTTGGCATTTCTCACAAAGCACAAATTGAAACGTGAGCGACAGGCGGAGTCCTGCGAAGCGAGTTCCAGCCTTACAGTGTTGCTGGAGCGATGTCATTTGTTTAAACAGAGGCTCCCAGCGAGCTAAAAGGTCATGTTTTGTTTTGTTTTTTTTTCTTAAATGGATTTATGGGCTCGTGTGTTGTTGTACTCTCCGGCCGGGGTTTCTCGCATCCGCAGAACGCTCTGCAGTCGGGTCTCAGTGACCCGGTGAGTGAGCCAGCAGAGCAAACACTATCAATCTCTGTTTCCCTCTCTTTTCTCTCAATGTAGCAGCATTTATATTAATGACACAGGCAGCACCATATTAGGAGCCTCTTGTATCACAAATTCTGATGCATTCAAATCCATCTGATTGTTTTTATATCCATCAGCTGCTGCTAACACACAGTACTAGTCATATATTATTACTTTTGCTCATGGGGTGGTAAATAGTGATCACAAATAACCTGCAGTTTTCAGTTTCTTTTTGCATTCAGAGCCTCTGTTCATAGACCGAGCATGTTTAATTTATGGTGACATAATTTGAGTCATTAATCAAACGGCCCTCTCAGCATTTGGGATGTTTTTGCACACTATCAACTTTTTCACCAGAAATTAAAATGAGTTTGGAGATATTATGTAATCTTTCTAACAAATACACCCAATTTGGGGGGGGGGGGGGGGGGGGGGGGTTATATATATTTGTGTGGCAGAAATACAATATCACTGCTTTGCTTCTAACTATGTCTACAGTTTGCTTTCCACTGTTGCATTTTGTAGCATCTGGTAGCAATACATAATGCCACCCAGTAATTAAAGGGGAACAGCCTGATCTCATTATGTATCCCTGTAAGTTCCCCTGTTAGTCCCCTGTATTTAAACTGTATGTACCCCTTTAAATACCTTGTATGTACCTCTTTAAGTACGCTGTGTTTAGCCTTTATTTACCCTGTATGTATCCTTGTAAATACCTTTTCATTTCCCATGTAAGTACACTGTAACTTATCCTCTATGGACCCCTTTAAGTACCCTGTACTTAACCTATACATTACCCTTTAGGTACACCTCTGTAAGAACCAGGTAACCCATATTACAGCCCTGTACGTACCCCTGTACATATCCCTGTACGTACCTGGTAAGTACCCCATACAACTATAAGTACCCTGTACCTAACCTGTAGGTTCGTACCCTTAAGGACCATGTACTGATCCCCATAAGTACTATTCAAATTTGAGAGTGAACTGTTTGATCCCTCTTTTAACATGTGTTTCCCTTCCACATCGTGTACAACATAGAGAAAAATAATGTATCTCAACAAAAACTTCCATGTCTTTATGTTCCCTCATTTTGAGAAACACAGAACTAATGTAAATGAAAAACGACAATACAAGTAAATGAAGAAGTTGAAGCAACTGACTTGAAAAAGGAATGTTTGTTTGAAAACGTATATTTTTACATATTTTTCGCCCTGTATCTTCTTTTTTCCCTTCAAAAAATGAAAAAAGAGAGAGAATGCTTATGAAAGGTCAAAAAACGTCTCTGTGTCCATTGTTCACCGAATAACCGTGGTGTCTCTGTTATGTATCTATTAGATCACTACTACATGCTAAACCCACCCACAGGTACAAATACACTATGTGTGCATGAAGACAGTTAATTAGTTGGAATGCTGACTAAGCATTCCAACTATTGAGTTCCTCCTGTACGATCTTTGGCTCGCTTCTTCTTCTGCAATTTTCAACCGATTTCAACAAATTATACCTCAAATCGTTCAGCTTGTTCAGGACATGCCGGCTATGACTTTTCTTATTGATATCTTTTAAACTTTTCAAATTATTCACCTTTTTTTGCAGCCCATTGAAATACATTGAAATTCTTCAAATTCTTCAAATTTTTTAAATAATTCTACTCTTTTTCCAAGTTTAACTACTTCAGCATACTTCAACTTAGAAACTTCATTCAACTTTTAAACAACTCTCAAGACATTCAACTATTACCGTATGATTAAGCTTTTTGATATCTTTTACCAATCCTGAGAAATGACAAGTTAAACTTGAGGAACATTTCAGACGTCAGACAAAAAAATCATCAAAAATATAATGAAAAAGATAGGAGCAGAAAGGCAGGTTCTGCGCCAACTAGGTCAATTTGTGAGAGAACCGTAAGTCACACAGACATGAGAGTTACACTTTCTGAAAGCTAACAAAAATCCCTAATCAGAGATGTATAATTCATACATTTGCTGTGAAAACTGTGGGAGCAGGACAACTTTGTTCGGGAGTGAATCGTGAATCTCAAACCTGTCTCCCACTCTGGTGATGTCATCACCTCACTCTAACAGTCAGGGCTTATGGATTTTGGAGGAACAAAAAATTTCAAACTGTAACTACTCTCACTCAGTTTGAAGAACATCAACAAATTATACATTAAAATGTTGGGATTTTTGTCTATTTTCAGAATATCTGGTTGTTTGGGCCATAGGTAGTATGGCTCGTTCATAAATCACCTCAAGGCCAGCAGAAATCCTCCCTTACTGTGCCGATTTCTCATGTTAATCGACCTCATCTGTCTGTCTTTGAACTTTCACTGAACCCTGTTTTTCCATCGTCATATCTCCCTCAAATTTTAACGTAGACACACAGAAATTTAGACAGAACACCTCTAAAGTGTCCTGTCACCCACAAAGTTTAAATTTTTTATTTATGTCTTGTCATTTTTGAATAGCAGCTAGTTGTTCGGACAGTGGTACATCCATTTGAAACACAGTGGGGTCAGGTAGACATAGTTAAATTGCATGTCACCTAAGCATGACTCAGCTAAATTGGTGCTTTCTGATTGGCCAGGCTGATTGGTTTATGCTTCTCTCAGTCTGTAATGGATTTCGACTGCATTTGAGCACCTTTCTGAACAAAATGTTCCTACGCTCACATCGTTTGTCCGATTTAGACAGGTTATATATCAAAACGTTGAGATTTTTGCCCTTTCAACAGAACTTCTTGATTTTCTGACTCCTTAAGGTGTTTCTGTGTTTGACCTACATTCATTAAACTGTCTTTAAACTCTTTAGCCTCGCTTAAGTTCAGCTTTTTAGATATTTTTAGAGGTTTTAACAATTTCTTTAAGCTAAATTCAACATATTTCAGCTAATTCAAAGAAGTACAATACAAAATTAAGATATTTTAAGGCTTTCAACTCAAATTAAACTACTTTCAACCTCCTTATATTTTAACTAATATTCTAGCATTCTGCTTGACCTTAAAGTCTTTCTTACACTGTACTGTTTAGCTAATCTTATAATATTTATTCTACTATATTTTTACCTTTTCTGCTGGTGTAAACTTTTTTGCAATTTATTGCCTTTTGCTATTTTCTTCATTTGCTAACCATTTGAGTGTTTAAGCAGTCTTTTCATCTAAATTGCACTTTTTCAGCAAATGTGTACAATAATTTCAACAATTCAGGTATTTTCAACAAATTTGTTCAAGTTGAACAACTTTAAGCTACATTAAACTTGAACAAATCTAAATTTTCAGCAAATATTTAACGTTTAGCTAAATTTCCACTCATTTGAGCTTCTTTCAGCTGGTTTTGGACAATTTCTGCTGTCTCATTCAGCTTTCAGCATTCCAACTTTGCTTTTTCGCAGGAAAAGCATCTTTTCTAGTTATAAAATAGTTTCCATCTGTCTCACTATAAAGGTGCTGAAGGAAGCTGTTAAATCAAGATGTGATGGATCACCTAGAAGAATTAGACCTGATTGATGAGCTAACAGCTAATCTGAGCGAGGTAACCAAGTGGATCGCTGACATCTTAAATGTGATTCATGTGTATTTTTTAAAATTCACACTGCGATTTGTTTCACATGACATGGCTGTACTTTCAAAACTGTAATCCTTTCAAAATAAAACTACAAATTGCAGAAACACAGAATTACATTTTAGCACAATACCACCACCTAGTGGTTGTGTTTGAACAGTGTTATTGTAAAATGCCAACAGTCACATTAACTCTTTAACTTCCACACTAAGAAAAAACGGCATGATTTTATTTGCACTTTACAAATAATAATACTGTAAAACATAATCCTTTTAATTTTAATTTCATGTTAATGGAAGATAATAATGTTAACTTTTAAATTTAAACATGCCAATATTTTTAGAATTTATTTTATTCGGTAGGTTTTTTTTTTTTTTTTTGTCCAGTCAATTTCAGTTCAGTGCTTCGATAAGATATAGGGACTAAAATGTTCTTCACAACACAGTCCCAAACTCTATTCAGTCTTTGAATATTCAAATATTACAACTCTAATGTGTCATTGAAACATTTTTAAGGTGAATTTTTCAATAAAAGTAATAAATTGAGCACTAGCTTTAGAGCATATACTAAAACATCAGATTTTTCCATCTCATATTTTGCAAGATTTAGACACATTTTTGTTGTGAACCATGTGCAAAACTGGCCCACGGTGGTAAAACACTGGAGTACAGACAGTCAAAATCACATAAACCCTGAGAAAATGATTGAAAAATTTGGCAAAGCATCCCCTACACAAGCAACCTTTTCTGCTACACTTAAAATCTACAGATTTCCACCCAACAATCCCCCATTTAATTCAAAATGTGTGTTAAAATTTAATAATGAGCGTCAGTATCACTTTTTTTTGGTGAATTTTAGAAGATTATGCTAATAAATCGATGCTAATAATATCAAAGCTCTCAGGGAATGGTGGAAATAGGACATCGGAATAATTTTCTGAACAACTCACAAAATGTACTCAGTAAACTGAAGTGAGCTCGTGTTTATTCATGTCCCTAATCACCAACTCCCTTCAATGTGGGTCGGTATCCATCAGGTTTTAGGTGTTTCCCTGCTTCCACACACCTGGTAGCGAGGTAACCCTTAAAACGTGCTGGATGGTGACCCACAGGAACCAGATTTCAAAGACTTCATCAAAAAGAAATGTCTCAAATCAAAAGCTGCACAGTCAGTCACCAGAAATGGCAGTAAAAAAAAAAGAACAAT
The DNA here is from genome assembly GCA_006937965.1 of Callopanchax toddi. NCBI lineage: Eukaryota > Metazoa > Chordata > Actinopteri > Cyprinodontiformes > Nothobranchiidae > Callopanchax > Callopanchax toddi. The sequence goes on from SSNR01000079.1 coordinate 890,339, forward strand.
TCAGGCAAGTTTACTTTCCACATATCTGCAGTTTACGTCTCTAAAGGTTGAATAAGCGGGTCTGATCTCACACGGTCAGCAGTTAAAACCAAAGCAGCTGGGGAAAAATTTTTAAAAAAGGAAAGTGAGTGGGAGAATGAGTAAGTCTCACCTCCCTTGTGGTCTGGCTAAGTGCTTTCTGTCAGGGCTTAAGCCTCGAATGTCTTCAGATTAGCCTCGAATAGCTTTTGATCAGGGATTTTGGAAAAAGTTTTACATAAATTCTCAACATCCATCTCACCTTTTGCTGTCCCCCATTTTTTCCTTTCAATATGAAACTTCCTCTCAGAGTTTTAGCGAGTTCAGTCGCTGCAGATAATTCAGGATCCGGCAGCCGGTGGGAGGCAGATTTATTATTAGCCTTGGGTGCATCAGAGAGCACATAGGTTTATTTGTCACTCATATTTTGCTGTGACTTGAGGAAGATGGTTTTACTAAGAAAATGTCAGCGCACTAAGAAATAGCAGAATTTAGGGTATAAGGGAACCAGAGGGTAACCAATGCAAAGATAGAAGTGCTTCCATATGTCCTTGTTTATCTAAATTTCCTAAATTAAATTGACTCAGCAGTAGAGGCCATCGCTAAAAAAAGATTTTAGCTCCATTTGATCAGGCCTAGTGGTCTGAGCACACAACGCCATCTATAGAGTTTTGTAAAAGTAATTTATCGGCTGAATAAGTAGTTTACAACATTTTATATCCAATGTCAAACTAAAAATGCCATTTCTAATACTTATATATGGTATTTTTATCACTATTAAGACATATTCTGGTGTTTTGAAGTAGTATCGTCTGAGATATATAAAATTTATATAATGTTTGGATTTAAAAATTATTTATTTTCTACTTTAAAACATTAGAATCTGCTAGTTGGGTTGTTGAGGTTCCAACTAGATTTACTGTAAGGCAATGGTTCCCGAGCTGTCGCTACCACAGAGTAAGGATACAAACAGATCTGCATCAGATTCATCGTATTTCCGGGTCTTTGTCTGCTGACTAACGTCTCCATCTCACCTCCCCGCTCCGTACACTGGTACGGCTTGCCAGATACTCAATGTTAACCGGCACAAAAATCCGTAAAATACCGCCACAACATTGTGGTTATTCAGCCAACACTGATAGGTTAAAATAGAGGCCATCAAAGAGCTAATGAGGCATCATTATCATAAATTTTGATCTGATTGGTTCAAAGTTGTTGTAACCCATTACGGACTAACATGGACTTCACAGCACATACGGTAATTTAGCCCACACCGGCTGATGTTTTGTTACCAAACGTCTCCGGTACTTTGCTCCCACGAGCACCAAATCTCGGAGGTTCACATGTTATCAGCATGCTCGTCTTCTCGTACATTTGTTGAGGAATTATTTATTCACTTGGCTTATTCTACAATGGGTAAATACTTTGTTTTTTATATAGTTTGTCTTTTGTGTTTGTCTATAAAATATCCATATTGTGTTAAATTAAGCAATGTGGCTAAAGGTTTTATTTTGAAAAATACTCAATGCACCTCGCCCGCTAGCGTCTCACTTCCTGTCTGGTGCATGTAATTTCTTTAACTTGATGTAAATCCGCTTGCGGCGTCCGTGAAAAATAGACTTCGGAAAGTTAACTTTGCTCCGCAACCGCACCGAAATGTACCAGAGCCGGTGTGCAGGCTCTGATTGGACTCGATGTTTATTTGTCTTTGCAGAGACCGAACCGAAACAGCGTCCGGTGTGAAGTAGCCTTAAGCTTTGTCCAATTTTATCTCAAGGATTTTGAATGAACTTTAAGATTTGAAGATTATTCTTGTTTTCATTTTAAAATAAGTGCAAATTACCAACTGTTTAAACTGTTTTAGGAGCTGAAATTGAACATGCTCTCTCAAGGTGTATGACACGAGGTAAGAACGCCAGCTTTTTAGGCAAAGACTCAAACTGCTACCAGCAACCTGGGCAACAATTTTGACATTTCCATATGGGAGGAGACCATTTCTGAACTGGCCATTGGGCATACTGGGCATCTGATGGTAAATTTGGACGGGTCACACAGCCCGTGATCTGAGCACCTTGTTTTAATCTGCACTTCTTATTGTGGCTCGCAGCTAAGGAGTGCCCGTATGGTCACGGATGCCACCCTGGACGTACTCACGATAGAGGCGTTCATACCAAACATCAGCTGTAATTGCTCATGATAGGCTGCCATGACCAAAAATGCCCTGGACATAATAAGTCCAGCCCTGAAGGAGACTCAGAGGCCAACCTAGGACACCTTGGAGGTATTACGTCTCTAGGCTGGTCCTCCAGAGATGGAGGAAATGGCTCGGTACAGAACAGCTTCCCTACTGTGGCTGCTGCCACCACAACCTATAACCAGGTGAAGATTAGATGAGACAAAACAAAGTCAACCCAGGACTTGTTGGGAAAAAATACATCTTCAGTCTGGACTGGGAATGCCTTGGGGTCCTGGCGGAGGACCTGTTGGAGGTGGTCAGGGAGAGGACGGTCTGGGACGCCCTGGTTGGGATGCTGCCCCCGCAACCTGGACCCAGATAGGTGAAGGGAGATGAGACGAGGACAAAGCATACATTTACAGTCAATTTTTTGTCAGGAAAATGTCATTGTTGTGTCCAAGGAAGGGGCGGGACTTAAAACGTATAATGCAGGCAGCCACTAGGGGGCTAGCCATTTTCAATTCTTTGTTACGTCCGTGTGTTTAGTTATAGTGCAATTTGATGGCACCATAACTAGACCACAATATTTGCTTCAAAAATTCCAGAGACTGCCCCCAAGTGGCTATAACAAGGTATGAATACGTAAAAGCAGCAGCAGATAACAACTAGATGTTCTGTGTTGCTGTGGCAACAGCTTCCTCAGTTTCACCTCTAGATGTGCTCTCTCACCTGTCTCACCTCTGACGGGTCACCCAGCTTCCTCTCTCTGTGTCCTCGTCCTCCTCCTTCGATATTCAACTCCTCTTGCTGTGCAGCAGACTGAAGCTAAAGAACCATTGGCCTTTTGGATTTGCATAATAATAATGTTACTGTCAATGCAAATGCTTTCAACAGCTCCCCCCTGTAATAAAAGAGAGAAACCAGCATCCGAACCTCAACGGCATTCAACACGTCCATTAGTCCCTGGTGCATTCTGGGATACTATCCTGAATCTGTGCATTAGGCACATGTCAGAGCTGGGTGAAGTTTAATTTAAGATGCGATACATTGATTTTTATCAATTTCAGACACTTGCGGAGTCGTTGCATGTCACTTCTATCAGGAAAGGGGGCAACGTTTTTCACCAGATGATTCAAAGGCATGAAACATTCATGTACTATGAACTGCTCGGTGGACTACCTCATATTTGATCTATTTTAATGCAGTCTCGACAAATAAAAGACCCATCCGTAGTGAGTCGTAGAGCAAATAGACCTTAAAGCCTATGATTGTTTAACTAGTCTTATTTTACATATGCATATCAGTATGAGGCAATTGCAATAAAGGCTAGTTTTCACCTTCATACCCAGAAAATTTCAAATCTCCTCAAAGACTAGATGATTTATTTAAACCCAGAGATGTTATGACACGGCATGCTGACAGGCAGATTCTGTTTCTAAACAAACATGTCCTCCTTCCATCTCAAGAAAGAGGGCATTTTCGTGACGGAATTATATAACAAATCTTTGTCATCATCATCATCATGGCAGATTGCTGCTGCCCCGGAGACAACTTTGAAAGCTTGGAAAATTAATCAGACATATATGGGGTTATAGGTCCACAAATAGGCCTGTTTTTTTTTTTGTTGTAAATGCTAAAGAAGGATATGAGCAAACGAAAGAGGTTAATGACTTATTCATGTTCAGGTCTTACTTATATGGGGAACCTGATGAGTAATCTGGCCAACAGTAGGAGCCTTTTTTGGTTTCTAAAATGAAAAAAATGATTTCAACTCATGTCATACAACACTTACAAATATACTGTTGAAATATAGGTTGCTGCAAATCCTCCTTGAACCACCACCACCTAACTATGGTGGAGGAGTTTGAGTTCTCTAATGATCCTAGGAGCTTTGCTGTCCAGAGCACTTTGCCCCTGGTAGGGTCTCCCGTGGAAAATTGGACCTAGGTGACAGGTGAGACAAAGAGCAGTTCAGAAGTACTTCCATGAAGAAAACATTGGGGTCCCACTTTGGAGTCCGTCCTGGGTTTAGGACCTGTGATCGAGCACCAGGTTTTCGCCCATGGGGCCCGGCTGAGCCCAGCCAGATCTAGGTACATGGGTGTATCCCACCACCTCTCTAGTAGGAAAGGAGCAGGAGCTTGTGGAAGAGGTTGCACGGTATAGCCTGACTCATCTTGACACATAGCATTAGCCCTGGAACCCAAGTCCTTGAGAGAAGTTGAACACTTCTTTGGCAGAGTTGCTCCAGGTGGAATGCAAGACTCCCTGCCGGTATGTTGGGGTTTACCCCGGGGACTAAAGGTTAGCTTCCCTGCGCCTTTGGGTCAGGGAATGGGTACTGACTGTTGATTGTGTCTATGCACCAAATAGGTGCTCAAAGTACCCACCCTTTTCGGAAACCCTGGTATGGGTGCTAGATAATGCGACTACTGGGTAGGGCTGCACGATATGAGAAAAATCTAATATCCCGATATTTTTTGGCGATATCGCAATACGATATATATATATATCACGATATTTTAAATAAGCTCCGAAAACAAATGTTATTTTGAGCTATGTGCATTAAAAGGCACTGGTGTACTCGTTAGAATCATCCATTCACATATTTAACCATCAGTTGCAAAGAAGATTTCATCAGGACAATACTGTTAAACCAGTCTCTGCTCTGGTTCTTACTCGACTTTCCTCCCAAATTAATTCACCCCCGTTTTTACTCAAATTTCCCCCCTTCCCCTAAACTCAGTTTTAATATTTATAAACTCCACATTTTTGTTCTAACCACAGTTATGAACCTAAAAAGTGAATAATTATAAAGTTAATGACAAATAATTCAACCAATCAAAGCCACAGGATTCTAAATCTAGTGACTGTTATTTAACTTAAATAAAACAAAGTTCTGTGGTTCAGCTGATCATTGGGTGTTTAAGGTATTAAAAGTTCTTATGATATATTTTTAAAGAAGATATTATGTGCAAACCAAATAATCTAGTGTATCTCACTTTAAAAAAAGTATTTTTGTAAAATAAATGTCTTTAGAATTAAACTCAGCATAAAAATGTCTCATAAAGAAACATAAAAGCTGCCTAAAGATAAAACTTGAGACAGCTGCCTGTTAAACAGACGTCTGTTCATTTAGACTTCTCCATCCATCACAGAGCAGAGACACACGGCGTTCTGACTATCAGCTCATTACAGGGATTCTAACGCTGCAGCTCATCGTCTGCTGACTAACTTAGAGAAAAGTTGTTCTCCAGATTCATAAAGGTCTTCTAGGTATTGTTCCGTCCTGAGCTTTGAGCTAAACTTAGAGAAAATTCGCGTTTCAGTGTGAATTTTCTCCGAAGCGGTCTGGTTATTTCTTCTTCGGTTTTCTCCGAGGGGAGCTCAGCTGAGCCGCTGCGTCACCAGGTGACATGAGGTGTGGTGGCTGCAGCGGACACAATAACTCAGAAAATAGTTTATTCCCTTTTACTGAACTCAGTTTTGTTTGGTAATTCCTGCGATTCCGTCTAATTTCCGTCTTTTTCCTCATCGAGGAGACCCGCTCGCTCGTCGCTGCAGCAGGTAGACAGTTTTCAGGTTGGGAGGGGCGAGTAGTGATGCATTCACAGCGTGTGGGAGAAGCGAAACTTCCAGTGAATTACAAGCAGACGGCTTCAATTTGCCGTCACCGTTTATACTCGAGTGTTGACGATATAGCCATTTTATACATCCCACGTGGAAAATACCGCGATACATCGAATATACTCGTTATATCCCCCAGCCCTACTACTGGGAGCTTCATAGTCTTACTGGGGGACTCCAGCACTCACCTGGACAATGACAGCATGACCTGAAGGGGTGTGATTAGAAAGAATTTGAGCCTGTGTTGTGTTTTGTTATATAGTTAGCGTGCAAGTCACAGTTTGGCCACAATGAACACCACATTCAAACATAAGGATTCCCAGTTGTACAATTGATACTGGGGCAGCCTAGGTAGTGCATCAATGATTGGCTTAGTAGTCACATCATCTGAACTGCGGCGGTATGGTTTGGCAGCAGGAGGCCACTGGGCGCCTACCAAGGAGGAGGGATCATATCTCTAAGCTGGCCTGGGAATGCCTTGGGATCCCACCAGTTGAGCTGGTGGAGGTGAGTGTGGAGAAAACAATCTGGACTTCCCTGCTGGTGATGTTGCCCCCGAAACCCGGAACCGGAAAAGCAGAAGTCAGTGCAAGTGAAGGAGGTCGCTGCATTTTAAACGTTTTTCCGGCTTTTGATCCCTTCCGATCGGAAAAATGAAGCCCGTTCCTTTACACGTTAATGATTAGTAGGAGGGTCCAGGGGATTATTAGGATTAAATAAATAATAAAACAGCTGGTTTCATTCTACAAGGACCTGGAAAATATAATTTTGTTATCACCAGGCTGAGGAAACCCTTCATCTACACATCTTTGTTGTACACGAAAGGCTAAAATCTTTAGAGCATAATCAGAATTATGTTTTTTATTTCCTCTTAATTTGAAAATACTTTCCTTTTCTATTAAGGGTAATTGATCAGATTGTTAAGTTCCACAAATATAAAGCAAATACCTTGTGCTGGCATCATCCTCAGTCAACATGCATTACATAACTACCATTAAAGCATTGCTTTATGTGCTTATATTGGTTGGATTTTCTTCCAAAAACATAACAGTTAAAGGTCTAGTGTGGCACAGAAGTTGCATCACCTGATGATTTTACTCCTTTTGAACCCTCAGATCAAACATACAGTCCAATATTTGTGAATTTACCTTAGCGTGAGGCTTTTGCATCTTTCATCTTCCCTTTGATTCCCAAAAACGAGTCGCCCACTCACACACACACGTACACTGGTGCAAATCACCTGTTCCAAAGTGATTGCCTCCTCCCTCCTGTGCAGTTTTAACATTGATGGGGTTAGAAACACAATTACCTCATCTTCCCTTGAAATTTATTCTGTGACTAGAGAAAAATGAAAATAGACAAAGCGATGGTGGTGGAGAGAAACCAGGCAGAGATGAGGGCAGGTGTAAGGCAGATAAGGTCCGTTAGCAGCTCTCATAAGATCACAAATCAGGTAAAAGAATGGGCTCAGCACCTTAATCATTCCTATACATGTAGTGTACATTCTCTTAAAGTCACTACTAAAGAGAAGAAGATTTCTGCATTTGAAACAGGGAAACCAGAGCTACTCAGGTTAGTCCAGCTAGTCCTTCAAGGGTTTGTGAAGACCTGGAATGATTTGGATGTGTTTCTTTTTACAGTACTCTGAGATGACTTGAGTTGTAACCTGGCACTTTACAAATAAACTGAATTGACTTAAAGAAAGTGCTAATAACTGCAAAAATTCTTATTTCTTAGGCATTTTAAGGCAGTCTTACAGTAAAGTAGTACAATTTATACCGACTAACAACACATTAGGCCGTATACTGATGGGTCATGGGTGACTTGCCTCTTCAGTGTCATATAAAGAACTGGTACCATGTCTCAGAGGTGGCAGACTGGGGTTACGGTTTTCATAAAGGGGGTCGGAGAGTGTAATTCAACTCTTGGCCTCCTTGGGAAAATCTACTCATGGCAATTGGCAAGGGGGGGAGCAATGGCGTAGATTTGCTCCTGACGTTGGTGGGGACAAGGACAGGATGCGGAAGAGGGGTTGAGCGTGCGCCGAAGCAGGAAGTGTAGATTTAAACAACCTGTCCTTGTTCTGGACCGGACCAGACTGGACTGACTGCCCGATGGCCAGTCCAGCCTGGTCTAGACCCAGAGCAGGTGCCAATGGCGTAAGCGGCTTGGCGTGGACCATGAGGGGCTTGTGCCAGTTGATCCAGACACGTATGCCTCCTAACCCTGGACATAGGTCCGTCCGCGGACTCCGCACACAGGAGCACAGCACCTTGTCCACTGGGCTGCATGTCTTATTGGTATGGACAATTCAGTGATTACTGGGGATTGGTGGGGACGCATCACCTCCATCCATGCCAAATAATAAATGGGGGGAGGGACATTTGGACTACGCCACTGGACCTGTTGTCGCCTCAACTCAACCCTTAATTAAGGTGGAAAAGCATGGATGTATAGATTTTTTAAAATAATCTCAAAGTTTTCAAATTAACCATTAAAGTGCCATGCTTTCAGAGCCTATATTGTATGAGATCACATAATAAGGGTTTATAAGATCAGTTTCATAGCACATGAAAGAGAAATTAATTTAAAAGAAAAAATATCCATGTTAAGTCTGTACAGAACTCTATTATGTGAGTAGAATGGGTTTTAGATGAGACGTAATTACACACTGATGAAGTGGTCACTGTTTGATTAGATTCTGTAACGTGGTGCTTTTTGTTATTAGCTTCTTTTTAGTTTCTAAGTGGGCCTAATGCCCTTTAGCTTGCACTACTTTATATAATAGCTTACATGATCTGGTCTGAATAACCAGTGATTGTTCAGAGTTGACCATAATGGACTTCATTCTCTAAAAGTTGGAAAACAGAGTTAAAGGTAGGTGGACATGGTCAGCAACAGTACTCAGGTAGGCTGTGGAGTCTAAAAGGGCCCAATGTGGGCCTAGGAGATCCCCCCACACCATTAGTGTTGGCTCAGATACAGTATTCTGCAGTCTGTGGTTGTACTGAGTGGCTACTGGTCTCTTTCTATCAACTCAAACCAGTTCGTCCATTCTTGTCTGACATCAACGAGACATTTTTGTCTATACGACTGCACTACTGTATACTGAATAAATCTTTGCAAACCCTAGAAATGGTTGTGTAAGAAAATTGGAAAAATTGGTTTTGATTAACTTCCCCACCACATAGCCTTGATCAGACACAACCAGTGTGTTTGGCAGCCACTTTGGTTAAAGTCTTAGTCTTTTCGACAAAATTGTGGATTAGTTTTAGTCACATTTTAGTCATGTCTATGTGATAGTTTTAGTTGACAAAAACTCAAAAAGTTTTTGGTCTTGTTTTAGTCCGTTTTAATTTTTTAAAAAGTATAAAACTTTTAACAAAGTAATTTAGGTCAGTAAATTGGAAATTTAGAATCACTCTCAGAAGTCAATTCAAAAGTACCATAGGATGTTTTGGAATTTAACAGGAAACGTAACGAAAACCATCAAAAATGGATAAAACTACAATAACCAAAGTATTCAATCAACACTATAAGTATTGCTCTTACGTTCGGCCATAATGATCACAAATACCTGTTGCTATTTAATGAATAAGATCACTAATCAGGACTTAACGCTTGTTAGCTTAGCTTTATGTAACGGTGTAAATAGTAAACATGATTTTGTTGTTAAATTCCTGTTAAATGTGAGACTGCAACTCTAAGTTTTTTTTTTTATTTTTTTACTTTTATTGTGAAAATCCACAGCGGAAGTGTGTTTTTGTTTAGTGCCGTGTGCGTTGTCGTAATCGGCCATTAGCAACAGAGCTTTTGCTGTGGTGAGTTTCTCCTCTTCCCGCCCAGACAGAAAATTGATAAATATATCTACAGTTTATATGAAATGTCAAATGTATTCAACGCATAAACTGCTTATAAAACTGTGTTGATTAAATCACGGTTTTTAGCACTTTGGTTAAAAAGGTATGGGTTCAAACTGTTATGACTAATAATTTCAAACTTTCCTTTATAGTCTGAGCGGAGACTATGGAAACTTATGGTTGCACATGTTCCATATTATTTCTGGTATGTGTATTTTGTCATTCAAATTGTTGGTTGAGCTACATTTTAATGCTTAAGGTGATTTCTGTTTATTTAGTTTGTCCACTAGGTGGCGACATTTCTTTCTGTTGTCATACAAAAGGAAAATTGGGTTGTCTGCGTAAATTGGTTTATTTTTCATGTCTAATGTTACTATTTTTCTGTTTATTATTATTTTTTATTTTCCCTTATGCAGATTTAAAGAAAATGAATTCCGCTATACGATCATTTGTCATTAGCAATGGAGCTTTTGCTGTGTCTGAACCTGTTTGCTGGAAACGTACGGTTGCACATGTTCCATAATATTTCAGAATAAACTGCAGCTGAGCTCAAATCATCTTGAGTCCAGGAACTTTTACTTCTGCTACAGCAGAGATACGAACAAGAGGGGTTACATTTCATTGTCCATTCATCATGAATGTGCAAATGTAGCACCGCGTTTTTAGTAAAACGAATGAAACGAACGAAGCAAACGACTCTACAAATGTTTTTCATTTAAGTTTTTTACCGCTGTCAATTTTAGTATTGGACCCGGATAAGCGGAAGAAGGCGAGGCGAGGAGACAACTAAAAAATAATGGTGGGGTGAAGGCTATAAAACTTTGCTGAAATTTTGGAGACTGAAGCTGTTTTAAGAAATCCTTTTGTGTCTAGACTCAGACTAGCTGTTAGCTCGTCGTAAACTCTATTTCTCTATTTTTAAGACTTAAAAAATGTTGATAATTTTACTGCATTACAGTCTGCTTGCAGCCTAATTGAAGAACTCCAGTGTTTGTATCCTATGGAGTCATACGTTGGAAGCATCCGGGCTTTATTCACATTCCTTACGATGTATCTGATACTTCCGTCGGCTGAGAGAATATTCAAATGATGCTGGACGATTTAACTGAAGGCTGCAAACTATGTCCATTCGCCACACTTGAGAACACGAGATTAAAGCTCGCTCAATTAGGAATAATTTTCCATGGGGCTTTATGCCAATCTCACTGTTGCATTGTGAGCCAGACTGGTGTATACATTTAATACACGCTGGCCTGTAGGAGACATAATCTTCAAAGCGCCGACGTGCGTCGCCGGCAACACGTCGCAGTCCCCTCAGCGCTCCACCATTGGGTGTTCTCAGCACCGTTTCAGAGTGACTCACACAGCTGGAGACTAAAAATAGCTCATAAGGCTGCCTCCTTGGCTCCCTCTTATCTCTGTACCATATCTGTTCCTCCATCCCTCCCTTCGTTTGTCTCTCGCAGTCCAAATTTTCCGCACAAATACCTCAAACTGGTGAATTAAAGTATAAATCATCCGCTGGAAAAAGATAACGCAGGAGGGATGGGGGTGCAAAAAAAGGGAAGAGATGATGCAGCACAGCTGGGGAGTGATGAACCCAGAATATAGGTCATGACGAGATGATATCAAAGCTGAGATCAGACAAAGGGAGATGATATGGCTTGGTTCCCTTTTTCATCATTACGCAAACGTAACCTAGTTTCTGCCAGAGCACTGATCTGCTGCTATTACTTTTATTATCTCAAGCATGAATCCAAATGAAAATCATTCTGCAAAATTGCATTCTGTGGTGTAAAATACACCACATTCATTCACTCTGCACTCGGGAGCTGCAGAGTACAACCATGAGCTTGTACTTTCGGTCACCGAGCCGTTCCACCGGAGAGGCTCGCGGGGTTAAGTGCTCGGCTCAGAAACACCTTGACAAGCAGTCGCCGACGGAGGACAGGCTGTTCCGCGCTCGAGCTTTTATGTCAACACGCCGCGCTGATATCAAACTGTGATTAAATATTATCTATAATGCAGGCGGTGCTTAGTCTGCTGTCCCAGAGAGGCAGGGCGGGTCGAGATCGGGCTGCATGAGGACGTGCTGCAGAGTGAACCTGACTAGGTGGTGGAGGGTTTTCAACACAAATATGGGGACATGGTAGCTGATTTACATAAAAATACCTTTACTCTTGGTAGGGCGCCATGAAACATACACCAGCTGCAGGATTTGATCCAAGAGTATTTTGGGATTCAACAGCTGGTTGTTGTGAAAAAGTTAAAACCACCATTACTTTGGTCAAATCCTGTGGCTTAAATGCATTTGAATGATTTGTAGGGATGCACCGATAACACTTTATTTCAAACCGATACTTGGATCTGAGTACTTACTGATAGAGAGTACAGATGCTGATACTTCTACCGCACAAAAAATGCAATGAATTGGAAGACAGGTTCTATTTTCTTGTATTTTTGGTTTAACAAGTATATGGTATCAGTATCGGTATTGGCCCAATACAATACTGGTATCGGATCCCGGTATTGGCCCAATACAATACTGGTATCGGATCCTGGTATTGGTTAACTTTAATGAGTACAAGTACCTGGTATCTGTATCGTATCGGCACAATACCGATATCAGTATTGGTGCATACCTAATGATGTCCCAAGAATTTTCCTTCTGGTTATGTGGGGATTTACCCCCCTCTGCTTTTGATGTTCCCCCCCCCCCCCCCCCCCCCTGGTCATTAATCTTACATCTTCAAGAGGAATAGACATCTATGCACCTCTCGGTGGTCCGATGAAGCAATACCCTGGTTTCTGTCTGACTCATTTGCTGTGACACACTTCGTTGGTTTCTCCTTTTTTTATGGTAACAAACAAAACACCTCATTAAGGTTGCCTGCTCTAAACTCTACACTAAAGAAAAGTACACAACCAAACCATAATAAATAAATCAATGTTTTTACAGACAGGTATATAAAAAACTATCTCAGGAACACTTAACACATTTTGAGTAATTATAACCAAACAAAAATATTACCTAATAATTTATTGATTTCTCATTTTAGCACAAAAATAACCTAATAACAGCAGCTAATTGTAGTCGCAAATTTCCCTTAAACCACATCTGGCCTTAAAGCAGCCAAGTGGCGTGTTAGTATTAGTACTTTTATCAAAGGCCTCCCACATCCAGTCCTATAAATGTCTACTGCCCCCTGGTGGAGGGTCTACATGTGGAAACTGCCTTTAACCCCCACACTGACCTTTATTTGGGGCCTATGAAGTTTCCTAGTCTTTTTGGGTCAATTTGACCCACGAAGAAAACACAAGGGTTAATGCTGTTACATTATTTCATTACATAATAAAATACAAGAGATTACGATGATTTAAAGGGTCAAATTATACAGATTTTGTTCTATTCTTTTCTGTCATTTATATTTTGACAGTTTCATCACCTGTAACAAACACTCTTGTTTCTTTTGATCTGACATATTTGAAATTACATGATTTCTATTTTTGAGTTCTTGTAATTGTTTTGTACACCCACGAGAGATAATGTAATTGTAAGATATCGTCGCTAGGGTTGGTTTTAGGGTCATTTAAACCATTTAAGGTGGAACGGTCATTTTGACTTTTATAAAGCATATCATAAGCATGGTAACACTTTATATCAAATAAAAAATGCTTGATCTATCCCACATTTGGTGTTTAAGTGACTCATTTAAGTTGTTTCCAAACATCACTGTATGTCGTTCTAGCTTTGGACCGGATGGATTTTCTGTGTTGAGTTAGGATGGCAGTTAAATATCTGGGCGTCAGACATGATATATCACAGTAGCACTAATCCACCTCCTTTGCTTTTTCTGCTCCTGTTCAAAGCTCATGTCTGCTATCATTGTCTGAAAGCAGAGGGACGTAAACAGGGATCTGATCCTGCAGCCGTGTCTCAGTGAAACACATGAAACTGCATTCCTGATATTCTAGCTCATCAGTGCTTCAAGCTCCGCTCTCTTAATTGCGAGACATCTCCGTTTTCCATTATGACTGATGAAAGGGATAGCTTAAACTCCCACTTAAGCCGGGCATACTGTACACTGTGCGAGTTTTGCGCCAAATTCCCGCTCTGCGACTATTTTCGTACTTGTGCTGAGTTATCGTGCGTTGGTGTTCGTGTAGTACACAAGGGGTAGCGAGAAGAGATTTTACACCTCGCGAGGAGCTCCCGATCGGCAATCGTACGCTCGCTGGAAAATCAAACGTGTTTGATATTCTCGTGGCTCCTCCTCGAGGAAAACCCCGAATTTCTCACACTGTGCAACCTGAAAGTAGTAGTAGAAGAAGAAAAAGACAACACATGTCTCCTCACATTCTTTCTTCTTCTTCGTCTGCTTTTCTGCTTCTTCTTCTCCAAATGTCCTCATTCAGAGGCCCAAGGTGTCGTGTATCTCGTACAATGTGAGCAGTCAGCTCAAATCAGAGCATCGGGTCGTATAGTGTGACAACATGACTCGTGAGCTGTGACCGATTGAACCCTGTTTGCGCAGGATCTCGGAGCCACGACTGAAAATATCGCAGTGTATTCCCGGCTTTATTCTCTGTCCCCTCTTTGCGTCTTTTATCTACAGTTTTGGGTTGCAGTTTGTGTTTTATTTGAGCTTCAAGATGTCTTTAAGCTGCTCCCTCTTGTTGTTGTTGCTCCCTCTGGTCACTAAAATGTCTATATAGGCTTCTATTCACCTCTATCTGGTCCAAAAGAACACTACTCAGGTATCTGTTCTCCACAGTCAGAGGTGCAGTGCAAGATTTGAGATCCATGTATCATTTAACAGCGTCTTATCTGAATAACATCCAGAATGCAAGCAGCAGCCTCCATCCACACCCTCGCCCACAGTTGGTGAGCAACAGTTGTCCACTAGATAAACTAACAGCTCAGCCTTAAGAGGCTTTCATTCGTGTACCCGAGCACTTGGCAAACTCAAGAACACGTGGCATTTGGCGGGAGTTTTACTTGGTGAACCTTGTTTTACTGGCTTTGATAGTTGCTGTGTTAATATTGAGCGCCATAGCTGCTAATAACAGCTCCATGTGACGTCGTGCCGCTTGTGTGGAAACACACACAGCACCATGACATTAAATCCACCCGCTGTGCTGTATAGAGCAGCCGATTGCCCGTCAGCTGAAGCAGACTGTAATTACAAACCACTTACAGAGCAACTTAACAACACACAAAAAGGCTGGGTGTTTACTTCGAGATGTTTAAATACATCGATGTCGCACCAGACTGACATCAGAAGTTTTGTCTTCAACCATAACAACCGCTGTAGGTTGGATTTAGTTTTAGTATTTCTCAAAAACAAGCCGAAAACAGATCCTTAAGAAGAAAAAAGTGACATTTTCAACCAAGAAAGACAAGCCACTCTATATATATTTTATTATATGTGGAAGGAAATGATTAAAAATAAATCACGAGACAGTTTCATGAAAACACTTGGAGCTGTCAGTAGTGGAAGAATTTAAATTTTTAAAAGAGCAAAACAAAAAAGTAACTGATATTTTCACTCTTTTCCAATATAAAAGATAGGAAAAAACCACTTGTTTTGGACACGAGTGAGGCAACAGTTTCCTTATTGACTGGGCGCCACCGTGTTGTGCACTTTGTATGTTGGGATGCAATTCCCGCCTACTGCCTCTCCCACAATCATGATGTCATTTTAACTATCCAAGGAAAATTACGAGGGGCGTTTTTTGGCCCTATTTGTTTGCATGAAGGGGGCAGGGCGTAAAGCTTATACCACAACCAGCCACTAGAGGGCACTTGGGGATTTTTTTGTCTTCAAACTTTGGATTGCACTGGGTTATTAATATTTGGATTAATTCTAATCTATATTATATACTGGCTAGGGGGGGGGGGGGGGTACTGTTTTTATTTTTATGAAATTGTTTTACTTTTTTGGTTTTAAATCTGTATAGCACTTTGAGCTGCCCCGGGCATGAACAGTGGTTTATAAATAAAATTTGATTGATTGATTGATTGATTGATTGAAGGTTTTCTAAGTAAAAGTTATTATTATTATAAAGTTATTACTTTAAATTATAAAGTAAATCTAAAGTGGACTAATAAGGAAGAAAGAACCAGTAATATTTCATTGATTAATGTTTCTAAATCAGCTGGTTAGCATATGCACGGTGGCAACAGCTGTTAGCACTGTTGCCTCGCAGCAAGAAGGTTGCAGGTTCGAATCCCAGCTGTGGCCTTTCTACATGGAGTTAGCATGTTCTCCCCATGCATGAGTGGGTTTCCTCCAGGTACTCTGGTGTCTCCCACAAATCACAACATGCCCTGTAGTTTAAAAATTGTGCGTCGCTTTGGATAAAAGTGTCTGCCAAATGAATTAACATGAATCTGATCTGTAGCTGGTTTTGGAATGGATATACCTTAGCTTCATGCTACAAGGACGTAGCCGCTACTTGGTGCACAGTAGTCCTAATTTGATTCTGATTTTGGCACCAATACGTACTATGCCATAGTTTTACCACAAGCTTTAAAGATGGTGAGGACGACTACCAAGTTGTGTGTTTGTCTGACTTAGAAACAGCTAGCATACTGGTATGACTTATAGTACCATGTGAAAAATATTTTACGTGGCATTTTGGGTAATCTATTTTAATATGGGGTAACTCAGTATACTCGATAATACTACTGCATCATCATCAAAATAAGAATTTCGATAATATTGAAAGCTAAATACATTGCACACCCCTAGTCTCCGGTGTTTCTCCGGAAAATCAATGTCATGAGTCTTCTTTTAGGTTTGTCTTTGCTAAGCTAAGTCAAATCACACATCAGCTAAAAATGCCTTAACTTTAAGGACTTTTTTGGGGGGGCGGCTATTTTGCTGTAAAATGTTATGAATAAATCATATTTTACCCATTAGGTTCATAAATCATATTTTACCCATTAGGTTCATAAATGCCTCAATTTGGAGAATTAGCATGTATATCCTTCAGTACTAAAAAGCTAATGCTAGTTTGATTACCACCTAGTGTAGCTGTCTTTTTAAAACTCCAATGTCCAAACATTCATAACAGGTTTTGTAAAATAAGTTTATGAACCTTCTCAATGTTGTGATTTATTTTGGGAAGAAATTCTTCCTGAACTTCAAACTTGGATTGACCCCCCAAAAAATGCTACATTTTGCTGCCGGTGAAATTTATCCTTGTAAATAAGCAGGAAATTCTACATAAATAACCACGTAACACAAAGTTGGTGGTTGTAATAAGATTTATAAAATAAAGTTGTTTGAACTGATATAAAATTTAGGAGGTTCAAACTGTTTTTAGATGACAGAGATCCACTTTGATCATGGCTGCGCCCAGGCTAGCACTTAGCTCAACAGTCCTGACGTAAACACTATTTCTGTGATTTCTAGCTATCTACATTGAGTAAATTAATAACTGTTTTCAAACTTTTTAGACAGAAACACACTTCAAAAAGGCATAAAAATCCCCTTAAGAGCTAGAACACTTTTTCCTTTTCGCTACTTGTTATTTTCAGCCACAAAGTCCTCCGCTTTGTTAGCAAAGCCGCTATTGAAATTTCTCTGAAACAGAAAAACAATTTGCATTGCCATGAACAATGTGAATGCAGTAAATTGGACTCTTGAAACCCCCTTCTTCTTTGTACATATGAGTTTAAAGGACGGCGATTAAAAAAAAAAAAAAAAAAAAAAAGGAGCAGCTCCAGCTAGTGTGTTGATCTGGACTCATTAGCATCCGTGCTGTTTGCCCGGGCGAGGAACCAAAACATGAAGTTGGCTGATGAAGCTGCGGCGCATGGGTTTAAAGACCAGAAACAGACGTTTTTTTGGAAACAAAGAGCGTGTATTAGCCAGCTTAAATGAACATGGCAGTGTGTGACATTTGGCATCGCTCTTATTCGGTGCTTATAATGATGTGAGGAGTGCTTTGCATGACTCGTCTCCCATCATCCAGCGGTGGTCTGAACCTCTTTGCAGCAGCATCACTATGAAGGAAGCTATTTTTTCTCGTCTTTTCGGCTCCCTGGTGGCATTTTAATATTGTATTTCATTTCTTCCGAATTCTTTTTACATTTTTTTTCCTCGTTAGGCAGAGCTGAAAAAAAACTGGAAGTCACTTTACCATCTAATAATTAATAAGTTCCAACATCACAGAATTTACTTGGTTTTTTTAGCTCATTAATAGCTCCGCCCTTTATTAAAATACGCCCTGCCTTAGTTAATCCGGGTTTTCATTTCAGATTTGCAGGAAAAGCACCAAAGGAAAATACCCACTGATCCTTTATGTGTATACAAATCTGAGTTGGGTGACATTTTCATTTAATTATGAAGATTATTTGCCGTCTCTATGTTCTACAACTCTGGTATTTTCTGTTTTGAAAGGCGCCTCAAAGTTTTTATTGAGGTTAGAAGTTATCCGAGCAAAAGGTTGCTGTGGAGACTAATTTGAGGCTTTGCTTTGTACAACCCTTACACTGCCTAAATAGGGTTTCCTTCATAGTAATAGGAATAGGAGCAAGCAGCATTGCTCACTAACTAGGTCCCTTGTCGCCGCAACAGTTGGTGTAGCGATCAATAAACCATAGGCAGTGATGCTCTGGGAATTAACAGGAAGGTCTGGAACACATTTTTGGACCAATCAGATTTCTTGGATGACAGTACCTGTTGCGTAAATGATCAAAAAGCCCTGAGACAGCCGAGTCCGATGCCATATGTTCAGCGGACGGATAAACAGACGTGTGAGGTTGCGTTTTGCGTGGAAACCTCTCATCTAAACCATCACTACCGCTCTGGATCCGCCGCCTGCTCTTCGTCAGGGTTCAGAGCCACTTCCTATCCATTTTTGATTGCCTCTGCGCCTGTCAGTCATCTGATTCAGAGGCAAAAGCGTCGCAGCCGTGTTATCCGTCCCGGAGACAGTTTGACTTGACAGACTCACTCTGAACGCCTGCAGGAAGAGCTCAGCTTCACTGGAGCAGCAGAATCATCAGGGTGTGTCAGGTACAGACAACCCAATGGGTCATACAGGAGCCTGCAGGAAAATTAAGTGGCACAGCTCGAGTTTCTACTCGTCTGTTTGCCACTTTGCTCCTTCCTCCCTGTCGGTAAACAGCATTGTAAGGACATCTGTAATGAATTTCTTCAATCCCTATGTCTTCAAGTTGGCGTTTGGTTGTATTATCTTGACCATGTTCATGTAGATGGGCCAAATGAGGGGTTTAAACATTTAAATAAGATGGAACACCAACATTTAACATCTTACCTGTGGATAAATCTTTTATACTAGGGGTATACGATACGCGTCCGAGGCCAGATCCGGCCCTCGAACCATGTATTGTGATTCCCAAGCTGTCATTATGTAATAAAACGGGGTTCCTACAGGTTTCTTCTAGTCAAATTCAAGTCTTTTTAGGGACATTTTTAAGACCGTTTATATAAAAATTTAATACCCATTTCACAGACCTACCGACAAGGAAAAACAAAAATTCTTGAACACGTTCATTTATTTTTAAAAGAAATGTGGAATGTGCAAAGTATGACAAGTCATTTAATCAGAATAATCGTGGTTGAAAAATGAAACCTTTGAGGTGAAATGCGATACTTGCGATTGTTTAATTGAACAAAAAAACACCATTTTATGGCATATTTATGCATTTAATATTATTAATATTTATTTATCTCTTACCTCGGGAACTTTCTGTTAACTGATGCTGTCTTACAATCTTTTGTTTCTGAAACAGAAACTGAATAACCGGATTTAACCATTATTTGGTTTTTGTTACAGCAAAACAAAACGGGAAAACTGATCCGTTTTCATTATTTTGTTATTCCCTTTTTTGCTAATAAAGACTTTTATTGTACATTTTATTGTAAAAGTACCTAAACTTGGTACCAAAAATTATATATTTTTTGGTACTAAGTTTCGGTACCCAGCCCTACATACAGCACACATTTTAATGGTGCATTCGATTTGTCCTCGGAGGTCGGAACTCGGAACTGGGAATGACGTCACACCCGAGTTACAGCGTTCTGTTTGCAAAGTCGGAAAAATCGAGAAACCAAAGTATAAAGTAATTTATGGTTGTATTTCTTTACGTGTTTGGTTCACACACAAACACATTGCCATTGTTGACTTTGTTAGCAGCACGCATCCAAAACATTGTTTTAGACTTTAATTAATTTGCTCATGCAAACACTCTGAATTTGTTTAGAGTCAGAAGATACAAAGCACTACATGTAATTCTGAACGTAAATACATCCAAACAAGCAGATCTTGCAAAATAAACGTGTTTTCGCAGCATTTTAACTGTTCTCGTGAGGAGTCGCCATATTTTTTCCCAAAGTCGGGACGCAAAAAAATCTCCGACTTTCCGAGTGGGAGGTCCGACTTTGGGGGGCATTCTAGTTGATTTTTCCCACTCGGAACTCGGAATTTCCGACTTCCGAGTACAAATCGAACGCACCAAAGACCCAGATATCAAAATTCAAGACTTTTTCAAGTCTTTTTAAGGTATTATTTCCAAATTCATAAATTCAATGCTTTTAAGACTTTTTAAGGACCCGCGGGAACCCTGTAAAATCTTGCGAGAATCAGCACGGCGCCTCCTGCACAGCTCCAG
Source organism: Callopanchax toddi (assembly GCA_006937965.1). NCBI lineage: Eukaryota > Metazoa > Chordata > Actinopteri > Cyprinodontiformes > Nothobranchiidae > Callopanchax > Callopanchax toddi. The sequence goes on from SSNR01000079.1 coordinate 910,668, forward strand.
GACGGAGCTGCTGCTGTGTAATGGTGAGTGGCACGACCGCCAACCTATCATGCGCACCTCACCCTGGATCGCGGATTCTACCATGGATTTTATGTGATCCTGTCAGGTTTGTAATTGAGTACCCCTGTTTTCTTTCATATATTTGTCATACTTGAGCATAAAGGAGTCTCGCCTTGCCTCGCTGCCGTCCGGGTAACGTCACCCAGTAGGGATGCCCAAACGAGCTCACCCATAAAACAGATTATACCAATTTTCAACTATTGATCTAGAGGTTATTTCTATTTCAAAGGTACGATAATGATATTTGGGTCATTCCTTTGTAGTGTTCTATTAATTACTTACTTACAGTATGAACCATAACCAGTGGTGACATCACTCAAAATGAGTAGATTATCATCGAAGAACTCCAACAACGAGCGACAACTCTTTCTTGAAATAGTCATACATGATATAAAAGTTATGATGCCTCCTACAGTTTTTCATGAAATCCGTACTTATAAATAAAGTAAAACAACTTGAAGTAAAACATGGGCAATATGTATTTATTTATACTATTAAACAGCTTACAGCACATTTAGGAACATAGTGTTTTGGACATTGCTTTCTGTAACTTGTAAAATGATGACAGGAGAACGTTTCATCCTACCGTATATTTTTATTTTGTAGTCAGAATGCCTGACTTAATTGAATGTGTACCTTTTTCCCCAAACTAAAACCAAAAGTAGGACTTTTTATTTGCACTACAAATGCCAATACTCTGTTGGGATTGATTGTGACTTTGAGTAACAAAGACTAATTACCGAACCAAATTTAAGACCAATAAAATCTATTGGAAAGGCAAAAAAAAATTAACATAACGTGCCACGTTTTCATCCCAATTTCACAGTAAAAGTTGCTAAAGAAGGTTGTGATTCATTACCTTTTTGTAAGACAAGTTTTAGGCAGAATCCCTCCCTTTAAAACGCTTTATAAATTTGAGGTCTAGGGGAAAGTGTGTCTGAAGCCCCTGCAGCTCTGCAGATTTACAATGCACAGAAGAATAACAAGCCTCTGTGATTGCTCGTTTGAGCTGGCAGGAGCAAGAGACGAGGGGAATCATCCAAGAGGAAGAGAGCCCTGGGGTATTGAGGAGAAAGAGGCAAGCGAAACACGTTTCCTCTGCAAAACCAATTAGCAAATGACTCCCCGCACCCTGCTCTTGGAAGCCGAAGAGAGAGAACGGAGAGATATAAGAGAAACGGGGAATGGTAACAGCAGCGCTGTGTGTCTGTTTGTGTAAGTAGGCGGTGATAGACAGATTTTAAATATACTGTACATGCTGGGTGGTTAGTGCATGATTGTGTGCACTTCATCCCCTGCTCTCGCGCTCGTCAGTCACCCTAAAGGCACCGAGCCACATCCACGACATTCAGAGAAGCCTTAGCTATGACAGTTGCACATGTTTGTTGGCTGTTACTTCATGGTGACGACGCTGGAATTGGTTCTTATGTAAAATATGTGCTGTAGCCTGAATAGACACCATCGCTGACTGGAGAACCACGTATGTACTTTAGGGCTTTTCAAATATTCGAGGAATTGCGAATATACACATTTTTGTTAGTGCAGTCGAAACCCTGATGCATTGGTCCATCTCTCTCGCCATCCTACCGTCAATCGTAAACAAGAGACCCGACCCGCAAAGAGCATTCTACTTTCTCCAGTTAAGAACCATGGCTTTTGGAAGAAGACATGTTTCAACTCAATGTGCTCTAAGTTTCCACTTCAGGGTAAAATAAAGCAAGAAAAGTACTGGTTTTAAAGTGGAAGTACATTAAACAGTTACGAGACATCGAGGCAAATATACCAAGCTTCAAGAAGTGGGGCCAAGAAAGCAATACTTAAAGGCACACTAGGCAGTTGTGGCTTGTTTTGAGCACCCCCTATTGTTCGTTTTAAATCACTAATGTAAAAATGAACTGTTGGCCCCTCCCCCTGCTTTGTACTCGTATTTTCAATCATCAGATAAAGGTTTTCTTTGTTTCTTTGGAGGCTCCACCATGATGAACACAATACAGTAGATCTCTTAGCTCATATATATGATGTCTGTCTCTTCAGTTTGTCTATCCTGAGCAGGTTTAGGGTTGGAAACATGGATTGCCGTCAAGCATTCCAGCTTCTGGTAAGATACGTGACTTTGGCTGTGTCCGGATTCAGGGGTAGGATGCTTCTGAGGATGCATTTGAGGCCGGTGACGTCACAGCGACGTGACGAGTGCTGTCCGAATTCGAAGGATATTTATTTATGTATCCTCAAATGCGTCCTCGTTCCACTCGAATTTTGAAGATGCGTCTGGTGTATCCTCACTGAGAAAGGCCATCCCAGGATGCTTTGCGTGCCGGCTGTTGGATTCTACAGATTCATCAAATTTGCAGCAGTAGCAGAAAAAAAACACAGAGCAACAGTTTTAAATGTCAGTTTTTCAAAAGATAGCAATAAAAATGATAAAAAGCTTGTGTTCAGGATTTTTTTGCTTATCTTTATATGAAGTTTAATAATAAACATCACTGTAAAAGAGGTTAAATATTTTTATTTTTCATGTAATTTAACACAAGAAAATCAATGTAAGCTAGCTTGAATGTTTTTAATGGAATTTTAGGAAATTAGTCACCATAAAAGAGCTTAGAGTGTTTCTTTAGATCCATTTTATTAGCTTTAGCCTGTCTGTCAGCGCTGTCCCGGTTGCTAAGTGACTGGACTGAGGGGCGGGGATAAATATGAGGCTAGACCGTCTGAATTCAGAGCCGCTTATTTACGGTCTTAGCGGTCGAGCAAGGACCCAACCTAGGTAGACGGCATGTGGATCTCGCTAGACAGACAGGGAATGGTTTTTGGATTTTCTTCTTTCCTATTATTCCAAAGAATCTTGTAAAACTGAAATAAAAAGTCAAACAAACACTTTAGTGTATTGTCTTACAAGTGTGTCAACAACTGAAACTGTTAACTCAATCATTCGGAACAAAACAGCATAAACATACACAAAGGAGACACTATCGTCTAAACATTAGCATGCTAACCACTAACGCTAAATAACATGTAAACCTATGAGAAACTATTAGCCCGTTCTGCTAGCATGCTAATGCTAACACTAATTCCCATTAAAGTCAGTACAAACTAGCATAAAACAGTCCACTTGAACTTTTCTCTGCTTAGCTAACTCTTTGTCCTGACACGCACTAGAACAATAGACTCATGTTTTCATCGAAAACTGAACTAAACAACATAAATATGTAACATCAGCAGAAAAACCGGAGCTTTGTCCTACATTGTGCTGGAACTTCCTGTTTTTACAGACACCACCAGGGGGTGCTAAAAATCTCAAATCAGAAAAATACACATAAAAGGCATAACATCCATGCCAACACATAAATCATGAATTAATCATGATTAACCAAATTTTTTAAAAGCTGAGTTCAGTTCCACTTTCCTGATTATCGTAAAAAAATATATTTGTATCGTTCATCACTAGCATGCAGTTAAAAAGTGGCATAGGTAAGATTTTAACCACCGCTGACATCAATCCAAAGAGAAGTGGACATTACATTTTGAAAACTCCATTCAAAACTTTCCTTGACCACGCATTATTTTAGATTCCATCCAGACACTAATGAATAAAAAGAAGAAGAGCATACACGTTAGGTTTTTCTAGACATTTTCTACCAGAAAAGGCTTTTCGGGAGACACATGGTGATAATTTGGGGAGGTTTAATCCCCTCATCTGGTTTGGAAACTCATACATTTTTCACCTGCAAAGCTAAAGGTTGTAGCCAAATGGAGAGTGGTACAAACATCAAGGGAGTGGGTCATCAATAAGCAGCATAACATGGATAATTTTCTAAATTTAGACACCTGACTTTCGCTTATTTTTTAAAACTATATTTTCACAGTTTGCAGACCTTTCCTCTGCCAATGTGCTGCGAGTACTGTATGGATAACTCCCGTCTCAGCAAGCTGTTTCCCTCCTGTTTCATCATGTATGAAGCCAAGGAAACCACAGATGGGCACATCTGCACAGGGTACTTGCAAAAAAAAAAAGCAAAAGTGTGAAACTTCAAAAACATCCTTTGTTTCCGAGAGGAGATTGGAAGATTGCAGTGCATCAGGGATCCAAAAGAAAGAGAAGTTTGAAAAGTTCCATTTTTTATTTGAGATACATTTTATCCGAGCCGCAAGCGTTTCTCCCAGTCAGACGTTGTAAATGTAGATCTACCGACTCTCAGGTGTTAATTAGAGGATTGTGAGCCAATTAGCAAACTGAACTCGGATCAGATCAGTAGCTTTGCTGCAAGTCAGTCAATCAATACCTCAGTCAGTTCAGCAGTGATTTCTGTACTTGGAAACCTGAAACTTTTTATGCATATTATACTTCAAATGGTAAGAGATATTTTAATGGAGCAAATATCAAGTTCTAAACCTTCAAAACTACATTCTTATTGTCTAATCAATCTGGTACTATTTCATGGAAAAGATGCCAATTTGAAAATTATATTTCCAGCTGTTTTTGCAGTAGAGTATGCATTCAGCTTTACCCCCCGGTTCCCATTTGTTCAGCCGTCTATACAAGACGTGCATTTCAATAAATGCAAAGTTTCAGCAGTGACACGATGCTCGAAACGCATAATCGTGTTTCAAGGCGACCAAAACGGTTCCCTCCTCCAGGAAAGAAAACAAACGGAGACACAATCAGTGTTGTCCTCTTGACAGGTCCATGGATAAACTCAAGTTTCCACCCATGTGACACCCACTGTCAACTTGGTTCCTAGATAACAGAATAGCAGTCTTGTCCTCGGGGTTGTGTGTGCATCTTAGAGCGGAGATGAAACCCGATCAAACTCCATCGGCAATGTTTTGTCTGCTGTCACGCTGAGCTGTGTTTACACCCTGAGCTCCTTTGACTTCAGGGAGTTTGCTTTTCTCGCTGCTCATCACTTTTTTTTTAAAATTCCACGAGAAAATCCTTGACTTTGTCTTGAATATTTTATGGTGCTGTAAATATCAAACACAATGATAATGCACAAGTTTGACTGTGAACACCCTGTGTTGTTATTTAATGCAAGGAAATTGCTTGGATTTTGTTTAAATTTGGAATACAAATAAAACTTGTATTTCTCTAGGCTAAAACACAAAATTACTAGTGTTAGCCCTGGTAATAAACAAATTTAGCTAACTGCCATCAGCGTGTGAATGAGTGGATGTATGACTGAATGTAGCGTGAAGCGCTTTGGGAGTCTTTGGACTTAGAAAGGGCTATACAAGTACAGGACATTTATCATTACACATAGAAGAAACTCTAAATTTTAGCTTGACTTGTACTTGCTAGCTTACTTTGAAAATTTGATAAAAACAGAGGGAAAACATTCTATAATTTGGTAAACAAATGTTCTATCATAGTATAGCTATAAATATATTGTAGCAATAAAAAAACAAAAGAAATTAATAAATTGGTTGTCCCGCAGGTATCTACAAACCTCAGCCAATCACATGTTTTGGATCGAAGGCAACTATTGTCTGTCTCGCCGAAGCGCCGCGCTGTTTGGATCCTCCATTCATGCGTGCTGGAACATTTTGAAGCAGAACACCCCGGAAGTGAGAGACGGACAGAAACAGCCGTCTGCTACTGCTTCAATTTTAGTCCCAAAAAGAAAAACACCTTTTCAGCTAGCAGAAAACAAAAAAACGTTTGAACGTGGAAAGAGGAAAAACCTAGGTGAACATTAGCATAGCATTTCAACGGCTGGTGTTTTGCTATGTCCGGGATAGGTACAGCCTAGGATTATAGTCAACAGAATTCTGGGACTGTGTTTGTGTAAGACAGCTAGCTATATCTAGCTTGTTTGCAGATTAACTAAAGCAGCTTTAACTAAGTAGCTAAGGGTGCCAAACATTACAATTATCCAGAAAGTATGTTATTTTTTAATCCAAGTTAAAAAAAAAAAATAGTTGAAATTATTTTGGTGCAAATGAACTAATAGTGCTGCCATTACTAAGCTAATGTAGCAAAAATATTCAAAAATGCCTTGAACGATTGAGAGTCTACACCAGCTAATGTAGCAGTGTTTGCTAACTATTTCAAAACACACAACAGTATGGAAACGGGTCCTTATAAACCACATTATTTTTTGCCGATTTAGCACAGCAATTAATCAACTTATATTGTAAAATATGATATAATGCTGACTATTTTTGGCAACATGAAGCTATCAGCTAGCATCCAAAGCACTTTATTGGTCCTATAGTTAATTAATATCTGGTTTTAACTGTAAACATTAACAGTTAGTACTATCCCACAGTTGTAAATTTTTTAGCAAATTATTGACAAGCTAAATGAGCTTTCTATGTATTAGTTCCCTGATATCTGCCAATCACAATCTGGCATTCCTTAGCAACAGGTACTCACAAACAAATACTGATACTGAAAGCTCATTCTGATCAATCTGGATGAGAGCTTTGGTACACTAATAGAGAACCAGTTGTGTTGACATTTTGCCAAAGTGTTTTTTTATTTCTGTTCCTAATGGCAACACTCGAAAATACAGTGGGAAGATGGCCATCATACCAACAGGCAGGAGGAAGCAATTGCCTAAATATGAGGATAACAGCATTTTCAGAGAATCTCCCCTGCTCTCTGGAGTGTTGCAATCATTGGAAAACATAAAAGGTGACAGAAATTGTTGCGCGAGGGATCAAAGGCTGATAGGGAAAAAGTCCAGCTCAATTTCAGCAGCGCCCGTAGTCAATTGCTGTGTGAAATACGATGCCAAAAAGGTGCGGGTGGAGGACAATTCAAACTGTTTAACCATAAGCGAGTATTTCACCGAGGCAGGTAGCTCCGTCAGCCATCAAGCCCCGCGCGCCGTTGATGGACTGAGTACTAACCACTCTCTCAGCGGTGCCAGCAGGAAGATGGTCCATGGATTATGGAACATCAGTGCATTTCATGTAAAATCTTTATTGCACTCACCGGCCAATCTCGTTTGCCTGCCTTCTCACTCCCGAGAGCTTGAGGACAGAAGCTTCCAAATGGACATTTATGGCCACGAAACAGGCCTGAATTCCATTAGATGTTGCAGCTCAGTCTAGTAGCACTCTAGTCCCATTTAATGATGGGAAAGCTCAATCAGAAATGGCACGGTGCATTCAACTTGAAAGGAGCTTGATGGGCTTTAAAGCTTATATAGGTACCCCTGACATCTTCCAAATGTTGTAATTCATCAATCTAACTTGGTGAAAAATACTCCCTTGTCAGACCGTCTGCTTTTCTTTGTCTTTAACCTTTAGCAGGACAGAAATTCAAAGATTGAGACGACTAGTACGAGGTAAAAGCCTCAACTCAGAAGGGGTTTGAGCACTTGCCATCATATCACGCTTGCAAACCTATTCGAGGCAGAATGCCTCTTTAGCAACTCAGACAGCCTACGTTAAGACAGCTCGGTGACAACAAAGCCTCCTTTTCAGCTGCAGGGAAAGTATCATCACAGTCAGGCAAAGACAGAATCCCATTACCTCATCCGTCTCCGTATTCCTCTGTAGGGGGGCGAAGAAAGCGCAGACAGATAAAAACAGATGGTCCATCTTCACCAGAAATATGGACACTCTCCATCTAAGCTGTCCTCTTGATGGACCTCACACTGCGACCCAGCGGGGGGGAAAGTAATCCCAACACTGCTTATACACACCTATCTCAAGGCCCTGTCGCAATACCATTGACCCCCAGGCAGAAGATGATCACTATTTAGGGCTCGCTGTGTGGGAAACCCTGTCAGGATACAAGGACAAAGCTATCTCAGGCCACTTCTTCTTTTCCTACTGCGGAATGGGCTGATGGTTGCTTTTTACCAAACACTGAACAAATGCAGGAAAATGTATTTGAAGTTAAAAAAACGTTCTTCCTAAGTTTTCTATGAGTTCTTCGGATCATAAATCAAAAACTAGCTTACGAAATGACTAAACCTACGTGGAAAAATGAGAAATCTTTGTCTTATGAAAGTATTCATTTCATACATTTATTTTCTCACAACTCAGAATGTACTGTCACGGTATGTTGAAGATTACGGTAATATTATGCTGCACAGAAAATGCACCATGAATAAAGTCGAGCTTTAAGTTCCAGAACCTGTATAATTAATGGCCGTCCATGAATAATACAGTAGTTTTCCCCCACCCAGTGCTAGTATCAGTTATTATTTTACAGGTTATAACTTCATATAGTAGCTCCAAAGCTGAAACACTGTCCACAAGTCTTACAGAAATAATAGTCTTCAGAATAGTTCCATTACTACTTCTTTCTGCCTGCCTTTAACTCTGACAATTATTAGAAGAAATATTTACAAGTACTTTTAAAATACTGCTACCAATAACTCATATTATCTAATGGCAACATAAACCATAAAACTAGCATTTGGTTCTGATTATGTTGGGGAGTCCAATGGGAAATGTCCATATTTTTAGTTTCCTAACATTGAAGATTCAGCAACAGCACAATATTTATTAGTTTTCGAAAACTTACAGGTCAACTTTATTTCTTGTGTTTTGAGAAACGTTGCTAATTATTGATTTTTTTATGTTAATAAGTCAACAATATAATGGAAACAATCATACTTACTGAAGGATGTCTTCAAAAGGATATTCCTGATATTTTAACAGGGTGTATGTCTAAAATAGAGGTATACTGTCAGAAATGAAAGTACAGAATTGTACCTTTTGTCGTAACTGGAGTGGTACCCTCAAAAGTACAATTTTTTACCTTTAACTGGGGGGGTTGTATCCTAAGGAGTACATATTTGTACCCCTTAGGGTCCACCCTAAGGGGTACATATTTGTAGGGGTACAAATTTGTACCCCTAAGGTACAGGTTTGACTAGTAAAAGTACAAACTACAAGAGTATAAATTTCTACCTGCAGTTAAGGTACAAAATGGTACCTTTTGAGGGTACCACCCCAGTGACAAAAGAAAAGGTATAATTCTGTACTCTCATGTGTGTGTGTGTGTGTGTGTACACAATATATGAAAAAAAATAAATTCCCGGTATCGCAGTATTAGTAGCTATGCGTATAATGCAAATATTGTTTTAAAAAATAATAAAAATCTTAGACTGTTGTAGACATGTAAAACTAGGTGTGATATAGCAGGGGTGCACATAGCTAGTCCACCAGTACACATGCGCACCCCAGATATCATGCACGAACCTGATCCCTCAGCCCAAATGCGCCTTTGTGGACCGGAGCTGCATGCGGAACTATGTTTGGGGACTCTTTTTGTAGCGACACCTAAGTGTGCACTGCTAATTAGGTTCCCCGATAGAACTGGTTCATGCTGTTACGCTCTCTGACATTGTTTTAAATAAAGAGCCATTCTCTTTCAGCCAGTGATTGAGTGTTTTTAAATAGCGACTCCCAGCTTAAAGTGTCACAGATGTGTAACGCCCCCCCAAATCATGGCAAAACTCAATGAAAAAAGCCTGTGCACCCCTGGCTATAGTGGTTAGAAAGTGTGGATTTATCACAACCAACGTTGTTAGTGCAGTATTCATCAATATCGCAACTATGTGTATTTTTTAATATTGTTCATCTCAAGTAAAGAAGTACTACATTATTAATATCTCACTTTTTATAAATCTGACAGCTGTCAATTTTCTACCATTTTCTTTTTCAAATGGCATTCTGATAATTTACTAGCTTAAATAGCAGCAGCAGCAGCAGCAGCAAAATGTAGCACCTCCTAGTGTCCAAGTGTCACACCCAGCAGAATTGTCTCAATACATTTGTTAAAATAACTGTGAAATGCAAAAAACTAACCCAGGAATTAAGGTTTACAAATTAAATTTACATAAACTATGAAAATTAGAAGATTGGTGCTGTTTTCATTTAGCGTTGGACTAGCCATTAGCTTGTATGTACATGCTAGTTCTCTTCAGGAGCTATTTATAATGTGTTGGGTAGTAATTATAACTTCTGCATAAAGACTCATTCAGAAAATAAATAAACATCCCCTTAAGTTGAGGTATGAAGAAGTACAGAAAATTTTTATCACCTATTAAATTTAACCTGGACAGAAAAGGTTAGCGATAGCATGTTTAATCAACATTGGTATTTTCCCTTTAAAACATTATTCAAAATAATTTTTGTGTTAGTTTATCTGTTGTTCTCTGAGCGTGGCAGCAACCTGAACAGATTGATCATGTTTTTTGGAGGAAAGAATAACTTTGCTGTCTCACACAGTCCCACTGTTAGCGTTACTGGGTTAGCTCTGTGGATAAACAGATTGATTTGAGTAACCCAAGCTGTCTTTCCCTTCTTATGTGTGTCCCCAGGCCCCTACCAACTGCTGCCTGACTCATTATTTAACTAGAAAAGATGCTTTTCCTGCGAAAAAGCAAAGTTGGAATGCTGAAAGCTGAATGAGACAGCAGAAATTGTCCAAAACCAGCTGAAAGAAGCTCAAATGAGTGGAAATTTAGCTAAACTTTAAATATTTGCTGAAAATTTAGATTTGTTCAAGTTTAATGTAGCTTAAAGTTGTTCAACTTGAACAAATTTGTTGAAAATACCTGAATTGTTGAAATTATTGTACACATTTGCTGAAAAAGTGCAATTTAGATGAAAAGACTGCTTAAACACTCAAATGGTTAGCAAATGAAGAAAATAGCAAAAGGCAATAACTTGCAAAAAAGTTTACACCAGCAGAAAAGGTAAAAATATAGTAGAATAAATATTATAAGATTAGCTAAACAGTACAGTGTAAGAAAGACTTTAAGGTCAAGCAGAATGCTAGAATATTAGTTAAAATATAAGGAGGTTGAAAGTAGTTTAATTTGAGTTGAAAGCCTTAAAATATCTTAATTTTGTATTGTACTTCTTTGAATTAGCTGAAATATGTTGAATTTAGCTTAAAGAAATTGTTAAAACCTCTAAAAATATCTAAAAAGCTGAACTTAAGTGAGGCTAAAGAGTTTAAAGACAGTTTAATGAATGTAGGTCAAACACAGAAAGACATTAAGGAGTCAGAAAATCAAGGAGTTCTGTTGAAAGAGGACAAAAATCTCAACGTTTTGATATATGACTTGTCTAAATCGGACAAACGGTGTGAGCGTAGGGACATTTTGTTCAAAAAGGTGCTCACATGCAGTAAAAGTGTGACCAGCTGATGAAAGTTACAGGTTTAAGAAGAAGAAAGTATTTTAATTTGAGTTCAAGCGCTTAAAATATCTTAATTTTTTATTTTAACAGTTTAAAATAGCTAAAAAGGTTAAATGTAGCTGAAACAAAAGTTGAAAACCTTTGAAAAAAATCTAAAAACCTGAACTAAAGCTCAGCTGAAGAATATAAAGACATTTTAAGGGTCAAACACAGATAGAGCTGAAGGATCATAAAATCAGGGACTTCTGCTGAAAGAGAAGACGATTCTTTAAAAACTGTAATATCTATGGCCTTAAGTAGCATATCTGCTGAAAAAGGACAAAAATCCCAACATTTTGATGTATAACTTGTCTAAATAGGACAAACGGTGTGAGAGTAGGAACATTTTGTTCAGAAAGGTGCTCAAATGCAGTCAAAATCCATTACACACTGAGAGAAGCATAAACCAATCAGCCTGGCCAATCAGAAAGCACCAATTTAGCTGAGTCATGCTTAGGTGACATGCAATTTAACTATGTCTACCTGACCCCACTGTGTTTCAAATGGATGTACCACTGTCCGAACAACTAGCTGCTATTCAAAAATGACAAGACATAAATAAAAAAATTAAACTTTGTGGGTGACAGGACACTTTAGAGGTGTTCTGTCTAAATTTCTGTGTGTCTACGTTAAAATTTGAGGGAGATATGACGATGGAAAAACAGGGTTCAGTGATGACATCACCAGAGTGGGAGACAGGTTTGAGATTCACGATTCACTCCCGAACAAAGTTGTCCTGCTCCCACAGTTTTCACAGCAAATGTATGAATTATACATCTCTGATTAGGGATTTTTGTTAGCTTTCAGAAAGTGTAACTCTCATGTCTGTGTGACTTATGGTTCTCTCACAAATTGACCTAGTTGGCGCAGAACCTGCCTTTCTGCTCCTATCTTTTTCATTATATTTTTGATGATTTTTTTGTCTGACGTCTGAAATGTTCATCAAGTTTAACTTGTCATTTCTCAGGATTGGTAAAAGATATCAAAAAGCTTAATCATACGGTAATAGTTGAATGTCTTGAGAGTTGTTTAAAAGTTGAATGAAGTTTCTAAGTTGAAGTATGCTGAAGTAGTTAAACTTGGAAAAAGAGTAGAATTATTAGAAAAATTTGAAGAATTTGAAGAATTTCAATGTATTTCAATGGGCTGCAAAAAAAGGTGAATAATTTGAAAAGTTTAAAAGATATCAATAAGAAAAGCCATAGCCGGCATGTCCTGAACAAGCTGAACGATTTGAGGTATAATTTGTTGAAATCGGTTGAAAATTGCAGAAGAAGAAGCGAGCCAAAGATCGTACAGGAGGAACTCAATAGTTGGAATGCTTACTCAGCATTCCAACTAATAAAACCACCGTGTTTTCACCACGCTTGCATCTTTGTCTGTGTGCCTCTCCCACAAAGCAAAAAGGCAGCGTGACAGAGAGCGCGCCTTAGCCGTCGTTTTGTTTGCTGACAGATCAGTTGCTACTTTAAAGCAGAGACTCATTGTCATCGTTTATTCAGTCACAGTTGCTTCTGGCACATGTTGCTACAGTGTTTTGTTAGCTTGATTGCACATGTGTGTTATCAGAAATGTCTTGTTGTAACCTTTGTATTTTTAAAGTTTTATTAAATGCCTCAAGGTAGCGTATATGTTATTTGCTACTGTGATAGAATTAGCCTTTAACTCTCGCACTGTTCTTATTTTGGGGGTCAATTTGAACCCCCTAAGACAGCATGTGGGTTAAAAAGGTAAATTTGAAGTGTGTTTACTAAAATAAAGTAGCACTACATCATTCCAAACCCAAATGCCAAATTGGTGTTTGGAATCAGAATCCAACTTCAGCGTATTTCCTGAAACCTGATGCTTCTTTATTTTACAATTATTTCACTTATATCTGACCATTAGTTTTTATAAAACCAATGTATTTGAGACTCCTGATGCTGTTTCTGACCTTTTTTAGTGATACTTTTTTCTTTTGACATGTTCTCACAGCTGATGCTTTTTTAGTATGACATATTAACCAGACACATTGTCTTTTAGTCTGACCTTTTTATGCTGATACTTTATAATTTTTAGTATTTCTGTATGATTTATTTTCTACAGATACCTGATTTTTTTTTGTCGGACATCTTTTATTGATACCTGATGCTTTTTTGTCGGACATCTTTTATTGATACCTGATGCTTTTTTGTCGGACATCTTTTATTGATACCTGATGCTTTTTTGGCAGACATCTTTTATTGATACCTGATGCTTTTTTGTCGGACATCTTTTATTGATACCTGATGCTTTTTTGTCGGACATCTTTTATTGATACCTGATGCTTTTTTGTCGGACATCTTTTATTGATACCTGATGCTTTTTTGTCGGACATCTTTTATTGATACCTGATGCTTTTTTATCGGACATCTTTTATTGATACCTGATGCTTTTTTGTCAGACATCTTTTATTGATACCTGATGCTTTTTTGGCGGACATCTTTTATTGATACCTGATGCTTTTTTGGCGGACATCTTTTATTGATACCTGATGCTTTTTTGTCAGACATCTTTTATTGATACCTGATGCTTTTTGTGCGGACATCTTTTATTGATACCTGACGTTTTTCTACTGATACCTGATGCTTTTTCTTATGACTTATGTTCTTCTCACATCTGATGCTTTTTCACTATGTTGTTTTAACCAGACACCTGATATATTTTTGTCTGACATTTTTATGCTGGTACTTCTTAGTATTTCTGTATGGGGTATTTTCTCCAGATACCTGCTTTTTTATCTAAAGTCCTAACATGTGAGGCTGTTTGATTTTAATTTACAAAATGTTGTCTTCATCCCTATAGTTATGCTAAAACAGGCAGTGTAGCAAGGTACAATGATAAACTCTACATAAAATAGTGGTAAACATGTATTTTTTTCTATTATGTAAAACAAAGATTATTTTAAGCATTTGGTAATAAAGTGTTAAACAGCAATTGTGGAATGTGGGATGAACAAAAAACTTTTGCAAAGACGAAATAGTTGCACAGACAATAAAATATTACAACCTTTGCCTTCAACTTGGTTTTAAACAACAACAGGATGAGTATTTTTCTGCATGGATGGGTACACTGAAAGCTGTATGCACTATGCACTACATCCTAGCAAAAATCTCTCTACACACACATCTAAACACAACTGCTGTCTTCCAACCAATTTAACTCACACAAAGTTGAATTAACCAGTAATCCTTATTTTCTCCCTGGGGCTATCTTCACTTTGCACTTGTTTGAGTGAATGATTGGAGGCCTTGCCTTCACTTACCACGGTTCCATTTACAACTGAGAGCTCTAAACAAATGCGCCTCACTGACATGTTTATGTTTTTACCTCATATTAGCTTTGACTGGTGAATTTATCTTAATATTTATTTAAAAAAATAAATGCAACACTATCAGTAATTCCACAACATATATAAAATTCCAATAATTAAACTGGCTGTGCTTTAGTCTAAAATAGCACCCTCAAAGAACCTGCCCAAAACACCTCCCCAAGGAGGCGTCTGGGGACATCCTGCCCACATTCTCAAACCACCTCAACTGGCTCCCCTTTATGTGGAGGATCAGCTGCTCGACCCTAAGTTCTTCATAGATGTCCAAGATACTCACCTTTTCCCTAAAGCCTCATTGCGGAGTCTGGTACGGGTCAGGACAGGTCTTTGTAGACTGGTATGGGACCGCGATTTCAGGAGAGCGTTTTGATCTGCAATTGGACTCTCACTTGGCAGGCGGGGTTAAACGTAAATGCATACGTCATGTCATACCAGCGTTGTCCTTAACTTTTCTTTATTGGGCTTTTAATTTCTCCAGCTTGGCCCAACACTGTTCTATCGTCCATTTGAATCCTTCAGCTACTATCTGCTGTAAAACACTTTTTATAAACTCTTTCATTTCTTACCGATCCATCTACATCGTCCTGAACGTGGCTGATGGCTGAATATTTGGAGCTCTGAAGCTGACCAAACCTTGCTGCTACTTGCTGATATTTTATCACATCCATGTACAACTAATAAAATAACTTCTTACTAACGTCTGTCTGTCCCCCAATCACAAGACTGTGTTGTTTTGACACCACAGCTCCACCCTAACCATGCCACTCCATTCTCCGCCTGTTCATGGCCCATGAACGGCGCAGTCCAGGTCAGTTATTTGGACTGGTTTTACAATGGGAAAAGACAAAGTAGCAACGCAACCTGTACCGGACCCCCCAATGGAAACTAGGCTTTTTGATCACCTGTTTTTGCAGTCTTGCTCTTTTGGTCATTACTTAATGACTTACTTAATTACTTAAAGTTTGGAACATAGATCAACCAGAAAGTCAAAATCTGGCTCAACTCTATAATTTCCACATTTCCTGCCCTCACTTGTATGGTATGGTATGGCTTTATTCTCACCCAGTACATGTAGTACAACAGACAGCATTACCAGAATACAGTATCCAGTCATGTCACAGTACATGCACAAATAATGTTTTTGGTTGTGGCTCTGTGCATTCAAAAATAGAAATAAAATAGGTAATAAGAATGAAGACAGCAGAAGGCATAAGCATAACAACGTTCCATATCAACATCACGAGATAATTCAAAGAACATACATACTCGGAACCTCTGAATAGATAGTTTTTTATCCTAAAGCTTCATTAAAAACACCAATAACACATCTGCTCCACATGTTGTGTGTGTGTGTGTGTGTGTGTGTGTGTGGGGGGGGGGGGTATTGAGGGGGACAATTCAGGGAACCATGTTACAATTTACTATTGTCCAGGCAGATTGCACTTCAGAAACAGAATCACCTTTATTGTACTGGTACAACAAAATTGAGAGTGCAATCCTTAAGATGCCTGAACATAAAAAATAAATACTAAAATACGATAAAATACTAAAACAGCAGTTGCTAAGGGTTAAGAATCAGAATCAAAAAAAATTTTTTTTAATCAAAATCGGAAACATCCCACACTGCAGTTATTGCGCAATTCCCATGTGCATCTACTTGGGTAGAAACTGTTGCTGTATCGGGTAGTTTTTGTGCGAATGGTCCTGTAGCGCTGTCCAGATGGGAGGAGTTCAGGGTGTGTTGGGTCGGTGGTCGGTGAACAAGGTCTCTTAAGATAGGACCCATCCCCTGATCTGGGACAGGTAAGTAAGTAAAGTTTATTTATATAGCACCTTTCACAGAAAAAAAATCACAAAGGTAATCTACCATTGGTGATGAACCATGGATTCAGTGGATTCTTATACCAGCTGCTCCAGCTGGTATAAGAATCCACTGAATCCATGGCAAACTTCCTTGGCAAGAGGTAGAATTTGTAGTTTGATGAAGCGAAGAGGACCACGTCATCCACAAAAGTATAGACAATCCTATACGTCCTTATTCTTTAATTCTTTTATGTTTCTTTAAATGATTCGCCTTTTGTGAAGCTGGCTGTGTTTGAGAAATGGCTCCTTTTGACAAATTGAGATGTTTAAGATCTCTTCATCCTATGGAGTCATTGGTCTCACATCATTAAAAGAAATTAACAGAACAAAAAAAATATCAGAGGTGGGTCAGCTTCATTAAAAATCAACTTAATTGTAGCTGAAGTGTGCCTAATGCATAAAGAACACGAGGCCTGATGGACTGATTATCAACCTGCGTCGCGCTCTCAGCCATAATGTCAAGTTGCCTCTCGGTGAGAGGACTCTGCAGGTGGTCGGTTGGCGTCGTAGCAAGAGGCAGCACCAGAACGCAGTTCTAAAACATCTGAGCTGCTATCAACCTCAAATCTGTCTTGTTCTCTCTGATTCCTCCACACCGTCCCGCCATTAATCACCACCTCGTGCTGAATGTGCAGAAGCGCTGTAAGCAGTTTGTGGATGGACTTGAAAATGAATACAGCCGTGTACGTCTGCTTAGCATCTAAAAGCTTTGTAATGCTGTTTGCTTAGTCAGCGGGTTTTAAAAGCAACGGGGGCGCAAAATGATGGGAACCTCCAGGGACCGTCGAGGTTTCGGGACAGAGCTAATTATCACAGGGCGAACGGTGGTTCACAAAAAGGCAATTTGCATCTTTTTTCGTCGGTAACACGGCTGAAATGTGTGCACAGAAATCCTTTTGTGTGTGCATGATCCTGCTCTACAGTGTGACTCAGTGGGGAAATATTTCTAACTTTTAATTCCTTTTCCTCTGCTGAGGGTGCTGTCAATTATTCTACCAGGTTCAAACCACTGAAGCTGACACAAAATATATAGTGGAGCAGGTTTTACAGGTTTTTCTCCTTCTTGCTGACTTTGTACTGCAAAAGAAATTGGGGTGATTTAGTTTATTTTGTGGTAAATTGTAAGAATCTCACAGGTATATAGTGGGATTATGTGCAGTGCACTCAATGTATGTTCAGTGAAGAAGAAGCCCCAGTGTTGGTGTGATGAAACGAAGATTAAAGTTAACCTGTTGTTCATTACGGAGCCTCTGGGGTTATTACATAATGGCGACAAGGGTGAAAGTAGATTGTTGATTTCAGTCCAGGAAGGGTACGTTACTGCTCAGGGTGTCGAGCTCCCGAACTCGTGGAAGAATGGCGGGTTCAACGGTGGGAAGTACGGCTCCGTTTCATTGCCACAGTCAAACGCTGGAGGAATACTGTGAAGTCCTAACTCATTTTTTCGAAGCAAACGAGATTACGGATGCGGCTCGTCAGAGGGCCAATCTGCTGAGTTCGGTGGGCAGTCAAACATACAGCCTGGTGAGAGACTTGGTGAGTCCCGCAAAACCGGGCGATAAGACCTTCAAAGAGTTGGTGGAGTTGTTGTTGGACCATCTTAATCCCAAACCAAGTGTGATAATCCAGCGCTATAAGTTCAACTCCAGAGGGAGGGCGTAAACTGGCTCCGAACTCCAACTACGAGGCAAAATTGTCAGAGGTGCTTCGCGACAGGCTGGTGTGCGGAATAGGGGACGACCGCATTCAACGGAGGCTCTTATCTGAACCGGACTTGACGTTTGAGAACGCTTTGAGGCTTTCACAAGGCACTGAAACGGCGAGCAGGGATGTGAAGGATTTTCAGTCCCGGGAGGCGCTGCACTTACAAGTGACGTCATCACCAACAGTACATAAGATGTCGGCCCGGTCGGGACTTGGTGAAGAAAAGTTTTGGAGCTGTTTTGGGTGCGGAAGTGACCAACACAAAGCGGTGGACTGCAGGTTTATCAGCGTCAGCCTTCATAGCTTTCTACTGGAGCAGTTGATCACTCCTTCAAAGAAATCAGCTGTGTTCAAGCAGGGAGAGATCAAAAAAGAAAGGGGAATCATGAGCTAAAAACACTCTGGTGCTAGCATAACAGCTAGCCACTTTGGGTTAGCCCAGTGGTTTCCAATTATTTTCTGTCATCCCCCACCTTTAGGGTAAGAAAAAATTTGCGCCCCCCCCTGAATTGAAATCTGATCTAGAACCAGAGAACATTTAATCTGTAAAAACCACTGGATGGTTTCTGGCATCACAAATATGATTATCAATTTAAGAAATGAGCTTCGACACTTTAAAACTATTTCAAAGTTTAGTTTATTAACTTTTTCAAAGCTTTTTTATTAATTGTAAACATTAGCTGTCCACTACTTCAACATCAAATTCTTTTCCAAAATCTCAAATGATTTTTAACATTTTAAACAAAGTTTTAACCAGACTAGCGATATTCTTCAACTTTTCTTTTTTAAAAGTCCAGGAGTTTGTTAGTATAACTGGGCTGTGAGGTCTACAGGTGCTGCTTTGGTTTCATTCTGTCAGCTGCCGAGGTTTTTAGGCAGAAAACACAAACGGGTCTGTCTTTTTCTTTTGCAGGCTACCATCACTACTGGCCTCTTGTGTAGGAGTGGGAATTGATAGGTTTTTATCAATATCAATGCCAGCGTTGATTCTGCTTATTGATCAGATTCCTTATCAATTCTTCAGTAGTTGTTGAGTGGCAAAAAAAAAAAAAAAAGTTCTACAGTCTTCTGCACCACAAGCAACCATGGTGTGATTTGTGTGTATTAATTTTTTTTCAAGTACTAGGATAAATTAAGTTATTGCTGAATAAAACAAGAACTACTGAGAGGTCCAATCGCTGATTAAATGTTAAAAGGCTTTGCCATAGCTACGACAGCATCAGAGCAACGAGAGGAGATCCAGGACAAAGCCGGGTCACCCGGTCCTGCTTCTGGACTCAAACCTCTGCAGAGCCTTCAGCCTCCTGCGTCGTCTCAGACTGCAGAGTGTGACTTGTGTAAAGCAGAGTGGGGGAGTCGGCGTTTGTTTCGACTTCATCTGTAAACGCTGCAGCGGTTCGGGTGCGGTTCCATCTGGACCCCACCTCGTTAAACCCCTCTGCTGCTCACGCTGCGCTGGTCCGACAAAAACCGGGTTATTGTTCTGTCGGACCAGAGAGAGGTGTATAAAAGTCTAATTTCTCCGTGGGAAAGATTTCTGACCAGCAAATTTTGGGGAAAATGGAAACAAGAGAATCGTTAAAAAGAATTGTTAAAGTTGGAGGTGAACAATTCTGATGGAACTGGTTGGTTGGAACCGGTTCTCGATTCCCACCCCTACTTGTGTCTCTACTGTTTTTCTTTTCACCGTCATAAACTTCTCCATCTCTACTCCTCCGTCAGCGCTCTCTATGTACACTGGGGGGGCAGGGGATGGGGAACTCGTGTTTGTCTTCTTCCGCTGGGTTAAAAGGGAAGCCTATTGATTAGATTGAACGCCGCTGCCACCTAGTGACTGGGGGTGGTTTAGCATTCCATTTTGAAGAAAATGTGCTAAAAAATAATGAATTCACACTTCATCCCGTGCCCCCCCTTTAAAGACCCCGCGCCCCCCCAGTGGGCCGCGCCCCACTAATTGGGAACCACTGGGTTAGCCTAACCCTCGCGAGATACGTGACTTTGTGAGACTTCCGCAGCACCGGACTGGCGACTGAGAACTTGCTATCATGGTATTCTGGATCTAAGCACCAGATGGGGCTGAGTGACTTTTCATTAACCCTGTAAAGGGTCATATTAGCACAGACTGGCTCAAGGAAAAGATTTAAAAATATGAAAAACTTGCTAAGTATGCCTTTTAAATAAGGCTAAAACCGGCTCACTGAAAAACAAAAATCAATAAATTCCTGTGTAAAGTTTCTTAATTTTTGCTGTCTTTCCCTATCAAACTTTTTCTAAACCACAATAATTGATGTGGCCATCCATAAATGATAATACTCAACTCCAAACAGCCTTTTCCAACTCGTCCAGTGCTTCTTCTTCTTCTTCTTCTTTTTTGTAAGTCACAAGATCTTGACCGCCATTCCTTCGATGACAGCCGCCTGTGGAAAGTAATTTGAGTAAACAAGAGCTCTTATTTGCAGTGGCAAGGGTCTCTTTTGGCAGCTGATTAGATTCCACAGCTCACAACAATCCTATCGCAAAGAAAACAAGCGAGACCTGAGCGTGAATCGTTTGTTTTTTCACTCTGGGACATTTGCGGCGTTGTCATTTTCGAACAGACCGCCGAGCCTCATGAAGGAAAACAGAAGCTGAAACCGCATCTTTTATTTATGGAGCATTTGGACGGTCATAAATGTGAAAGTGTGCAATATAAATTCAAATCAGCTACAAAAAGGGTGGGGAAAAAATGTTTTTCATGTTTACTTGTGACATGGAGGTGCCTGCTGGAGACCACTACGGTGTCGTTTTGTCTCCTATGTTTTACAGGCTGAGTTCAATAACAAAAAAATAAAAAGTCAGATCTGCTGACAAGTCCCTGTGTGTGGGCTCTGTTCTCACCATGGAAACTGCAGATGGTTGGAATTACAATGACAATGGCAGATATTATAATTCAAACGGTGCTTGTTGTAGCAGATAAAGCATTATGATGATGTGCACTCTGCAAGGTGACGGGGTTTTTTTCCTCCTGTAAAACCTAAATGACCCACTTGACTCCATGCGGAGGTTGAATTCTCGTCTTATATTCTTTGTTCCGTTTTATTTTCATCCCCTCTGAGCATCCCTCAGGTATAGCTGGCTAGAACTTCAGAACGATGTCATCCAGTCAAATCTGGTTTTGGAAACTCCAGCCAAGAGGGAGCAAAGGCTCCTGACCGCATCTGAACAGTTACTGCCAAGTTCATGCGTGTAGTACAAGTATGTAGCGGCGCCGCAGAGGGAGGATCCAGCAACTGAGTCGGTCTTTGTGTAACTCCCTTCCCACGCAGTGGCTCCCGCCAGGTTACTGCTGTCATTCCAAATACAGAGAAATCCATAAACGTGTGATTTGTTAGTATCACCGTCAAGTCTTTAGCAAAAACATCAGATGAGCAAACATTATATGATGTACTGCTATATAAAACTATAAATGATACCCTGATAAATCACTGCATCAATGGCCAAATGAATGGGAGCGACGTGCAAAGGTGCTTCTGTTGCTGTTTGATGTTTATGTTTGAAATTTGGGTACCCTACACACTCAGAAATGAAAGGACAGAATTGTACCTTTTTTGTCACTGGGGTGGTACCCTCAAAAGTACAACTTTGTACCTTTAACTGCAGGGTTGTATCCTAAGGGGTACAAATATGTATCCCTTAGGATACATAATTGTACTGCTTAGGATACATATTTGTACCATTTAGGGGTACAATTTTGTACCCTAAGGTACAGGTGTGACTAGTAAAAGGTACAAACTACAAGGGTAAAAATTTGTACCCCCAGTTAAGGTTCAAAATGGTACCCTCAAAAGGTACAATTGTGTACCTTAACTGGGGGTACACATGTTCACCCTTGTAGTTTGTACCTTTTACTAGTCAAGCCTGTACCTTAGGGTACAAATTTGTACCCCTAAATGGTACAAATATGTATCCTAAGCAGTACAATTATGTACCCTAAAGGGTACATATTTGTACCCCTTAGGATATAACCCCCAGTTAAAGGTACAAAATTGTACATTTGAGGGTACCACCCCAGTGACAAAAAAAGGTACAATTATGTCCTTTCATTTCTGAGAGTGTAATGATACAAGGAGTTTTGCCCTTAGTAGGGCCTCAATTGCAAATTGGAAATTTCTCCTCAGTATAGTCTGAGACGAAGAGTGGTTCAGAAGACTTTTCATGAGGAAAACACCAGAATACCCGGTCTGGAGGGTTACCGGGGTCCCGCCTTGGAGCCAGACCTGGGTTTGGGTCCCGTAATCAAGTCCCTATAGTGACTGGTCACCTATGGTCGTGAGCATTTAGTTTTGGCAGAAAGAATGACATCATGAATATATTAAATGAGTTTCCTCTGCAGGATTGCCAGGCTCAACGTTAGAGGTAGGGTAAGGAGCTTGAACATCCAGTCATTTCTGCTACACCAGGGGCGGATCTAGGGGGGGCCAGTGCCCCCCTGACAAACAAGCTTGGCCCCATGTGGCCCCCTGCTAAGTGCTTAGTGTTTTAGAATGTACTCCTTTAAAAAAGCAGCTGCCCCCCTCTAATTTTAGTCTAGAATTGCCACTGCGCTACACTGGTGCAGCTGCTGACCTTGGAACCACCTAGTAACTCCCACTGGACAGGAGCTCAGTGGGAGCTGCATGATAATACATCACAGGTTACACCCACTAAACATAAACAAACATGGCTGAACTCAGTGTGTGTGTGTGCTGGCTATTCTGCAAACTGTGAGAATGTATTTTAGTGTTGCGTTACTTTAATTTTGTCCACACTCCACGTTGTAGGGATTTGGGTCTCCACCATTTTCTCTTCTATAACACCTTATCACTACCATAGATATCATATATAAAGGCTAGATGAATCATCCGGGGTTCAACAGCGTAGCTACACGGCGGCCATCTTGGGGCAGCGAGCTGACGTTCTGCTCTCTATGGCAGCAGATGGAAGGTGAGCATCAACTTAACTAAAAACACTCATAACTTGATGAAAAATGAACGGATTTACAAACGGTGTACCTTCTTACAAACCTTATAATGTATAGACTTGAGATATGATACTTTTACAATTTATGAATTTCCCGACCATTATCGTTATATTTTGATATATAATCACAGCCACGTCTCTGACGTTTATAAAAATGCACACCATTTGAAAATTGGTTAAAAATTGAGCAAGTTAGAGGTATTTAATAGTACATGCTCCATTGATGCCAGTGTTATGAAAGGGGGCAGCTCACTGCCACAAGATGGCCGCCGACGTAGCTATGTCAGGGTCCATTAACAAATAGCACGGGTATGGTATCTAGTGATATATATGATATCTATGATCACTACGCCCACCACTCATCACGTCTCAGGTTTTTGTGACTGGACCAGAAAAGTTTAGGCGCCAGTTCGGTGCTTGTTTTAGGTTACCACCACCAGTTTTTTTCCTGTGGAAAAGCGCGGCACCGGTTCTGCTATTGGGAACCACCACGGAAACCAGGGCAGGGACTCGGAGTGAAACCACTTCTCCTCTACATCAAAAGGAGCCAGTTGAGATGGTTTAGGCATCTGGTCGGGATGCCTCCTGCTGGCAGGAGGACCCCAGGTCAACTCAGGACACGCTGGAGGAAGTACATCTCCAGGCTGGGAACGTCTTGGGGTCCCACTGGAGGAGATGGTGATTCCCTACTAGTTAAAGTGGGATAAGTCGGGGAAAAAAGGAGGCAAAGCAAAGTAGTTCCAACTTTATGTTTGTGGTTTATCTGACAAGTGAAAAGACAGAAAAGGAAAAACTTTATGCCCTCATATTTAGAATCATATATGTTATTTATTAGAACTCTTCAGACACTTATTCACCCATAGGAAGGTCTAAACAGATAATTATAAGGGCTCAAATTGACGTGCATTTTAAAACATTAATTAACTATAAATTCAACACAAGGTAAAACATTTCTCCTGCTGGATTTCACTCTCACTGTTCAATGCCTAATTGGTCACGCTGTAAATATTTCACCACTGCCAGTGTCCTTACACTTACAAAGGTCAGGCGTTCGTAGCTCGATGAATTAGATGTAATTAATGTGACAAAAAGGTAATTATACCTCAAACTAACCCAAGTAAACAAGACCACAATAAATGTTTACAACATGGGTTGTCAAATAAGACAAGGAATACAGATGACATAAATGTTTTTACTTTGAAACTTCAGTATATTGTTTCATTTAGTACAAATCTACCCATTGACGTTACAATGAGCATGGTTTTAGTCATGTCTATAGGTGAGGAACTGGAGGGAGGTTGTAAACAGCATTCATGCTCAAAAATAATAGCTGTAGATGAATACCTGAAAAAATGCCACCTAGAAGCCTAAACTCTAGATTTATCCACCCCCAAATATTCCTTAGAAATTAATACAGGAAACTGGTAGGAAGTACAGTGAATGTGGCATTTTTTAACGACAATCCCATGAAATCCCTGCTAGATTTTAAGCTAACGGCTATCTGTTGTCTTATGAAACATCCATGGGTGTAGATTTGACATGCATGGTGACGTGTCCCCACCGATACCCAGCGATCACTGAATTGTCCCCACCAATAACTCGATCTAAGGGTGCAGAAATACCACTGCATCCTCAACATTACGTTCCCCACCAATGTCAAAAGCAAATCTACGCCATTGGAAACATCCCTTACACAACGAGGAACCTTTAGACATCAACGTGACCCTCAAGGGATCTTGTTAATATCAAAACTAAACCACCTATGGATTTTAGACTTTTTACAACCCTTATGGAGCTATAATTGCAAAATGGCTACATAAGGAACATACTGTATTAACTGTGGAGTCTGCTTTACTATGAGGATGTTTTAAGCTGCTTCTCTTTTTGCCTACTTTTCCATCTGACTCAGTTTTTTGTGAAGCATCACACTTCTAAAAAGCCACAAGAAGCACAGTAGTCAAGTCTTTTGCAGGGAATATCTCAAAAACAGAATCAAGTGCTCTCTATTTTTTTTTTTTTTTCGATTTTACCAGTTTGTCTTTTCAGACTAATGGCACAACCTTGTGCTGTCACTCGAGACAAACACATTTGTAGTTTTACAAAGCACTTCCATGAATGTAAGACAATGAGAGTGCTTTTAGGAGGCTCACACTTTCTGTTTCAGAAAAGGACTTTTATTTGATTTTTTTTTTCTTTTTCAAACTGAATTTCAAAAACATCTCTTTGCGTAGGTGGGAGAAATTGATCAAAGACTGCAGGCCAGGGTGCAATTTCAAATTTATCCAGCTCAGCTTTGCTGCTGCTCCATGGCTGATTGATGTGAATCCCCCCCACACAGTAGCTCTGTCGGCCGAGAAACCTCTGATCAACCTTCCTGGTACACCTCTTTCCCACTTCCACGACCTGCCGCGCTGTGTTGTAATGCACCGGGTGAACTCTTCCGAAGCCTTGGTGAAAAAACAAAAAGTCTGAGGAAAGAAGCAGGTTGTTATTCTTGGAAACACTGAAGGTGGGGATGCACTGCAGCTGATTAAGAGGATGACTTGTTGCTTGGACGGATTAAATTAGGTTTCACCTAGCATAACCGTAGAGAGGAATACGATAAATAGAGTGATGTTTTACACTGGTCTGGAAGATTCTACAAAATGCAAAACCCACAAAAAAAAAAACACAATTATTATTATTAGAAAAAATAAAGTTACAAAACAACCGTAAGTAAATGAGTCTGATGTTATTCTCCTTTCAAACTTTATTGAACAGAATATCAGTTATACTCAACTGTGTACAACTGAATGAAAATCCATGCAAAAGCACATCTATAACCAAAAATCAACGAATGTTTTTAAAGCGACTAAGGTATTAGCATATAACGTTCTATGCTTTGATTTTTTTTTTTTTCTACTTAAGGATAATTATTTTGTAGGTTTTGTCATTGCATTGTGGTTTTTTGGTTGTGTTGTGGGTTTTGTTGTTGTATTGTGGGTTTTGTTGTATTGTAGGTCTTGTAGTTGTGTATTTTGTTGAACCTTCCAGTCCACAGTACTGTTTATCTCTATGCCATAATAGGCTGAGAGGTGATCACAGTGTATCAGGCTTGATTAAAACAGCCAGTATAGAACAACATGGAAATGGTTTCTCTGACAACTGGTTGGCACTGGAACCAAAGTGAAGCCTAGAAATTGGTTTTATGTCTGTAAACCTCATTAGCATGCCTCCTAACCACTAAAACTGTATTTAAAGTGTAATAAAACAACAAAAAGATCTTTGACAAACATTGAAATGGACCTGAGACTAACAACATTTAAAGGCGTTAATGAGCTTCTTCTAAAGACATTTATACATTGAGCCACCCATTACTTTGAGTGGTCACACACAACATAGTTACCTTAGAAAATGAGCTTTCAACTCAAACACATCTGGACTCAGGCCAGATGGTGTTTTTATTTGGAAAATCTTTTTACTTAAAGTATTAAACACTGCCTCGAGTTTAACTGAATATTATTAGTTTTTAACCACCGCAAACCTTTGAGTGATCTCCAATAACCATAATTTAGTACTTTAATTCCCCTTTCAGCGAATATCTTTCTCCAAAGATAATGGTTCAAGACTAGCTTCCAGGTTTTAATCACATTTCAGAAAACTAATTCAGTTGAATGAATGTGAAATTCCAACGCAGTCTATTGGTTTTTATTAGCTTAATTTTTCAAAGCATTCCCATGAACTATTTGAACTCTGGTGACTTATTTAGACCGTAACATTCACTTTAATTATATTTTGTCACAGCAAAAGTTATGTCAAAAAGCTACATAAAATGAAAGGGGTCCAATTTCAAAACAATTACACACAATCCAATTCAATGACAGTTTTATTAGGTACAATCACATTTAAATCAAATTACATTCGGTCCCGTTCATTCCAGTGATAACCTCCAACATCACAGTCAGAATATCATTCAAATCAGTCTATTTCCATACCATTGTAAGACAATTGAAAATGGTTTGAATCTGTTTATTTATGCTTTTTGAGGAACTGAAATTTATATCAAAGGGATTTTGAACCAGCTCAAAAACCCTGTACAGTACCGTATAACTAAGGGTGTTTTCACACCTGCAGTGTTTTCTGTCTTAGTGTGATTTGTTTGTGAAGGTGTGAAAGGCATATCTTGATATTTCGTGTCACAATATTGTATCAAAATTCCTAAAGTTCAAATTTCTTAACAATATACATGCAAACATTAATAGTGGTAGTTCATTTTTGCGTTGCATTTCCGATCACTTGTTAGCTGCAGTTATCAGTCCTCAGCAGTCCCCCGCTTCCATGGAACATCGAGATCTCACGATAGTACCAGTGAGTGGCAAATGTTGCTATCTTCACACATTTGTGAAAACATGTGGCAAGTTGCCATGACGACATAGTAATTGATTCAGCTCAGCGCACAACTGAAAAGGCAAACCTTTCTGATGAACTGCAACAGTTTTTCAAAAATTAAATTCATAAATATCGCTTTGCTTGTAGTATCGCGATATATCGTATCGTTACCCCGTATCGTGATGTATATCATATTGCCAGATTCTTGCCAATACACACCCGTAGTAGGCTACTGAGACCGGTTGGAAGAGGTTGTCTCTGTTTGTTTACAGTGCGAACGCAATTTAACTTCAATCTGACACAACCACCACACTGCAAGTCTGGACTAACACCCTCTTGTAGACGGGTTTGCTTAGCATTCTGGGATGTAGGAGTGCACACAGACGTCAGTAATTACTGAGTAGCACCAATATCATCAACAACAATCAACAAAGTCTGTTACCTGACTGATATCTGAATAGATGACCAGATTTATCAGCTCTGACTCATAAAACGTTGAAGACCAATCAGTAGACAGAATCCTCTCATGTTGTATTTTATGCAGTTTTCTCTGCATAAAAAGAAAGCAAACAACAGGAAAAAAAAAAACCTACAAATTAACAAAATTTTGACCTACTGTTGAGCAGTTTGTTTCAGAAATCCCTTTGGATTTTGCATTTGAGTTTCTTCCTCCCGGTTTAGTGTCCCTCACTGCTGTGAGGCTGTCACTTGATAAATAGCTAATGGTCCCACCTTGCTGTCGAGCACCTTCTCCTGCTTGAATAGGTTTGCCACACAAAAAGAGATTTGAGCAGCCGGTTGCTCTCTTCAAACCTTCCTTGAGGTTGCGCCTCGTATCCTGTCAGAGCCACATACTGGCTCTTTCCACAACATGACCCACTGCGCCACTGCTGCATAATACATCACCTCCTTGACACCAAACGGGAGAGGCGCCACCGAGGCTTACATCCACCCGACTCATGAAAGACACGTCTTTGAAGCTGCGGTGCGTGTTAACTCCACCACGTCGGGAACAACGTGACCTGACATCGCCTCTGAAAGCTATTTTTAAAGAATATATATATATATATATATATTGAACTTTGGATGCACAGCAGCGTTTGAAGAGGAAGACTGTCAGTGGATACATTTTATGCAGGGATGTAGGTAGAGCATCGAAAAAGAAGAGGGGGGAAAAAAGGAGAGTTTATCGCAGATGCAGTGTTGTATGCTATGACAAGTAAATAATGATGCTCTTTTTATCAGAACACGACCACAATAGGTTCTTGTTTTCCTGCACCCTGACAATTTAGTGTCCCTGTCATGTGCTACAGAGAGCAGAGTTACAAACTCAGATCTGCCCTCGTTTTCCCAGCTGCTGTCAAACAGGATTGTTAAAGATGCACAAAGAGACGAGTATGATAACGTAAGGAGTTTAGCTTTGAACAAAAAAGAATCGCACTCAGGCATCAGTAGAAGGTTTAAAACGCCAATAATACTTTTTTAAAAAGGTGTTAAAAGAAAACACCGCCACCGCCTGCCAAACAAACAGCATCTGTCGCCTCTACTGTGGTGATTGCAACTAATGGCTAACATTTTATTCAAATGTGATATTGATTTGAGGTCAAAGTGAAAGTATTTCCACAGTTTTACACTTCACGTTGCAATCAGGCTACTTATCGTTTGGGTAACAGCTGCAGCGTTTTAGCAGCTTATCCACCAATACAAGCCACAATAAAAGTGGTAGTTGGTAGCTAGAATTCTGGGGTGCACAATGTATGTTTGACATCTCATCCAAGGTTTCTTTGGTTCTGAAACATGAGCAGGATGTATCTGACCCATGTTGAAGTCAGAAGCACTCACACTGCTATGGCCGTTGGGGTCTCCAGTTAAGCTATTGTTCTCACTAATGGGGCCAATTAAGGTCACATGATTTCCGGGCCCTACCCTCTTTTCAGTTCCCTGTTTTTGTCGTTATCGCTGATGATCCAAACACAATTCCAGCATGCACGCTTATTTTGGTCTCACAGAGTGAATTTATGTTAAGCTGCTTTGGGAGAAAAGTCAAAGCTGCACTGCAGGTTTGTTCAAAGTTAGTTTTTCATATTTCCTGTAGATGGCTTTGTCACTCCTCCTTCAAATCACGTCTTCTCTGTCCAGAATGAGCACATTGTCTTCAAAGCAGTGTCCTTGAGTCTTGACCTGATGAGTTGTCTTTTCCGTGTTGGGCCGTCATTTTTGTGTAACTTTTCTCCTGCACTTTCTTATAATTGAACATACACCAGATCCACAACTAACATCTATTACACCATTCACAAGTTGTACTGTATTATCACCTATATATCAGATAAGTTGAAGCAGACTGTGCAAAGCAGGTCCACCACTGCAGTGCACAAACATGTGGAATACCCCGGAGCTGTGATGCGGCATCTCTCCATTTGTATGTTTGAGTCAGAAAAGTTTGTGTGTCACATTGAGACGCAAAATCATAGAGGTTTAAAAGCAGGCAATATAGCATTCTAATGCATCGGCACAGTCTCTCATGATCCGACTAACCATGAGTATTGCTCCTGTCAGAGGACAACTTCCTGTTTCTAAAGACTCCACCTGCTTTGAGTGATGTCACCAGTGGGTGTGGTCTTGTCTGTGGATAGATAACTAATAGATACCACTTCAAAATGACAAAACTTGAACTTCACATCGTCTTAATGCCCACTGTGTTTCTGTCATGTGATTGGTTGATTGCCTGCTTGCATTCAAACTTGAACCAGTGCATTTAAACATGTTAATTTTCATAAACATTGAGATTTTTCCTTTTCCACTGATGTTTTGAGTGAAGTCTTTAACAACACTCTTGAGTATTCTCATGCTGAAGCGACATGTCCAGATTCCACTATGACACAGATATCTCAGGACAGACTGCGAATTGTTTCGTGGCTGGATGTGATCTGAAGTGAAGTTTAAAGTGAAACCTCGATGTTCGCCCCGCGCACTTGCGGACGACTCCATTTGCAAGTCTTTCCGTCTGTCTCTCTCCCCCCCCCCCCCTTGTCAAAACGGCCCAGGCTCACCAGAGCTTTGAGATCAACAAGGTAGGACAGGAGCGTTAATCTGAACAGATTTCCTGTCTGTCGTCCCAGCGGAGTACCGCGTCGGCCTTTGGGGCTTCAAATGGAGTCGATTCAGTTGGAATCGGGCGACAAAGCAAAGCCGGCGGAAATACTGACGATAAGCACACAAACACACACGCCCCTGAGAAATCAATAACCTGCTGTTGCCTAAAATAGAGCCTGCGTAAGCAAAAGTGTAAAATGTAAAGGTAATTATCCGAAGGCATTAAGTCGATTTAGAGCCTGGCGAGAGCGTTTTTGTGTTCACTGGTGCATATTTTTATGTAAGTATGTGTGCATTAGCTCAAGCAAACCACAGCCAAGGGGACTATTGTCTCTCACATTCTCTGCTCCGAGCAAATGATATTGCTTACCTCCATGCTTCTATACGGCAGGGAGGAGATCCAGAACAGGCAGCAGGGGAGAAGGGATGCTTTAGAGCTGCTGCTCGACCAAAGATGGGACATGAGCTTAAAACACAACCCAAACAAAAAGAAATACTCTTATTTTTACCAAAGCCAGTGGGTAATTTGAGGTTTACTGCAGAGGAACGTTCTCCTCCTTAAGCGTGATAATTATCAGTGATAAAGCAGAGGGGCGCTCCCATTGGGCCAAACCCACCTGTTTAAAAAATAACAAATCTGGTTTAACATGTGTTAGTGGGCTTTTGGATCGCAAGTAAATGGTTTATTTGGCAATCTGGGGGAAAAAAAGAGTACAAATCTGTGAGGAAATGGACCAAATTAAAACAAATCAACAAAGTAGCATTAGTGTAAAATTAGCTGGAAATCAATAAGGAAATAGTGTATTAGGTCAAACTCAGACTACATTGGTAATTATTGAATGGACAGTGGATTTTTTTTGCATTTGTCTTCAGATTGGATGGGAAGATAATTGCATTTGTAACAAACCTCAAAGAACCCCTATATATATTTTGAAAAACCTTAACAGTTATGATAACCTATGAAAACCAAATGGTTGTTAACCATTTAACTTCCACACCATGAAAAAGTAATGACTTGTTTTTTGGTTTTTTTTTTTTTGCACTTTTTAAAAATTAATTTCGGGCTATAAGGGTTCTAATATAATGTCAATTAAGAATATTATAAAAAATAGTTTTACTTACATTTAGGTTAATGTGAATGTAATACATTAATTTAAATTTTTAACTCAAACATCATTATTTTTTTAGATTTTTAATAGGCCCTAGAATTAGGGTTTTAATATCTTTGATAATGCTACCAAATTTTTGACCTGGCAGTTAAATAAAATGTCTTGTGTCTTGTAGCAATGTAATTAAGGCCATACATCTTTGCCAAAAGTTGATCAAAGTTTTAACAACTATTGGTCTCAATTTCCTTGGGAAATGGATTAAATCAACTCTTTCTGGTTTTAGCCAGTTTCTTTACAGGAGTATTTCCTGGTATTCCAGGTACACATGTCTAAAATTCTGACATTCTGATTACCAAGAGCAACAATACTGCTGATTCAAAGTAAAAATTCAAATAAACATCAGTGTGCTGCATCATGCTACTACTTTTACCAATGCGAGTAAGTAGTTTTGACAGCGTGACTTTATAAAACTAAGCTATACCTTGAAATCAGAAAGCAGCCCATGTCTATTTACATTCACTGGTCTATTCCGACCATATAATGTTGTTTCCATACACTGTCAGAAATGAAAGTACAGGATTGTACCTTTTGTCGTCACTGGGGTGATACCCTCAAAAGTACAATTTTGTACCTTTAACTGGGGGGTTGTATCCTAAGGGGTACAAAAATGTACCCTAAGGGGTACAAATTTGTACGGGTGTAGATTTGACTAGTAAAAGGTACAAAATTGTACTTTGGAGGGTACCACCCCAGTGACAACAAAAGGTACAATTCTGTACTTTCCTTTCTGAAGATGTAAGGACCAGGCTTTAAAGCAAATTGCTGCCTTCTTAAAACAGATCCAGTTGCCAAAACTTCAAAACGGTCGTTGCATTATTTCAAATTCCTCTGTTCAACCATCAGCTTCACATTATGTAGTGGTTTCAGCCTTATACCTCAGGAATCACTGGATTTTGCTGCTGGCAATGTAAATGTTATAAGAACAGTCACAATTTTTTTAAGAAGGCAGCAATACACTTTAAATTGACTACTCTCCATTTAGCCATTAGCTTTTCAGTGGGTTTTCAAGAAGCTATCAACAATAGTAATAATTTATAAAATTTACAATGAAACACATTTGAACATTTCTCTTTAAGTGTATTACTATATAATAAACAATGAAAACCAATAGTTTTACACACTGATTAAACATGTATTAATACGTTTTTGGATTAAAACAAACCTTTAACCATTTTACAAAATACTACGTTTTAATATCTATTGAAATGTCTATTTTCTTTGTGTCTTGCAGTCTAATCCTCTCTCTCTCTCTGTGCTCAAGGTAAGTTCAGCCCTTCACAGCCCAGTGGGCGCAAAACATTTCCTGCACATTACAATTCACACACACACACCCCAACAAAGAAAAGGGAAGGCAGGCCAGCCAAGCTTTTCCGGTACAAGGGTCTCATCCCGCCACACGTCACCCTCAATTGTGGTTAATGGCGCTGTGATCAGAGGCGCCCTGACACTCTGCTGTTGCTTCAGCACCCAAAGGCAAAGAGCGGGGGTAAGACGGTAGGACGTGGTGAGGGTGATAGAGGAAAACGAGAAGGGAAAGGGAGAGAGTAACGGAGAGAGGAGAGTGGGCAGCAGCACGAGGAGAGGAACAAACAGAGTGGCGGAGGAGGAGAGGAGTGATGGAGGCGACACGGAGGAAAAAAATAAGGAACAGGATTGTGTGTGTGGGAGTTGAGTAGAAGACGAGGAGGGAAAAAAGAAGAGGTGAAAAAAAGACAGGCGAAAGGAGGAGGAGGAGGCACGTTGAAGGGAACATCAGCGTCCCATCCGCTCGGCTTCGCTCTCCTGTCATTAGCCGGCATCGCCGCTGCCGCAATTATCTTCACAACAAGTGTGTGTGCATGCGTGCGCGTGCATGTGTGTAAATTAATTAGCAGTGAGAAAATGAGGGAAGAACGGAGAAGAAGAAAAAAAACGAGGGAATCATTCGACAAAACTACACAACCCCCTGTGGAGATGCGTACGTTCAATCAAGCTCGTAATCATTTGATGTGTCCATTGACGGTGGGCCTGTTTTTTCGTGTGTGTGAGACGTGTGTGTGCGAGTGGGAGCGTTTCTCACTTCGTATGTGACTTTTTGTGACTCAGACTGAATGTGTGTTTGTGGGGGTGTTTGGTGCCTTAGTAGTAGTAGTTCTAGTAGTAGTAGTAGTAGTAGTGGTGGTGGTGGCTTCCCACGGTTTGAAGTCCACATGATGCTTTAGTTCCATTCCCCAACCCGAGAGTGTGTGTTCCCGTACGCCAAGCCGAGCAGTCTCGTTGCCCCACCGCGGTTCGGTGATTCACCTTCTCTCCTCCAGGTTTCCACCTGGTCACTGGAGCGATGCGCTGATACAACCTGACACCTGTCTGGTTAGATGGCCCGCAACGGGCCTCACACGTATACGCGCCTCGGCTCGAACACGACGCACCCATGCATAAACACACAGTCGCATTAAAGCCATTGTTCATACAGGCGGAGGTGTACTCCGAGCTCAGAGATAAGGATGAATAAATGTATACAGTGGTGCAACACAAAAGCAAGTCACACACACACATCGCTTTGCATCCCATTCCGTTTATAGCCTCGCGGAACACTTGCAATCTTGGATTTAATGTGCCTCGCTGTGCCTCGAAAGCTGACAAAACCCTCCTGCGTTCTGTGAAAGAGTCGCCCCATGATGTGTGCAAATATGTCACAGTTTATCTTGTGCCGCTTCCATAAGGCAAGAAGGCACAGTGATTCACAGCACGGCGTGCCATAAGAGGCGTCGGAATTGTGTGAATGCAGGTATTCCTGCCAAGAAAGAGATGTTTTGCTGAACTTTATGGCGTTTGACAGGGCTCGGGGTTGTAAAAGTGTTCAAGAGCAGGATGTACAGGTTTAAATGGAATATGAAAATTGCTACCTTCTTCTGTAATGAAACTGACAACCTGGTAGTGAAGTCGTCTTCAGGCTAAAGAATGGGGCAAAGCTAAAAATCTGTGGAATTTTTCTTTTCTTTTCATTCAAACAAGTAATAAAACAGCAGATTGTGTATTTGTCAAGACCAATCCAACAATTCTTTATTCAACAAAAACAACAAATCTAGCCACTTTTAATGCTTTGATAGTAATGTAATAGCACAGTTACAAAAATGTAATTCTTAGAATTTTGACATGCATAGCTTGTCCTTTTGTGCTGATTGTGATGCTGTCTTGGAGAGGCATTGTGAAGGTTGAAGGTCAACACCACTTACTGCGTGTTTTCACTGATAATTTGTCTTACAGGAAGCTTCAGATGCAAGTAGCCCTCCTGTAGTGTATAAATAACTCTCAGTGGTATAACTTGTTGCTTCATTGAACTGCTCCTCTTAATCAGAATTAAAACATTTTGACTTTGAGGGACGTCTCTGATTCCCTTACTTTAAGTATTTGTGGATACATTCTTTTACTACACACATTACTGTTTTCAATGACTAGCAGTTGTGGGAATTTAAGCTAGCTACATATGGCATTATTTACAAATTTCTGAGGTTTTTATGTTTAAAAATTACAGTTAAGATAATGTTCTACTAGAATTAAACTGCAATAAAGTAAGGACAAGTAGTACAGAACAAAGAACTGTTCTAGTAGAATATTGGAAGATTAGATGGGTGGATAAAAAGTCTAGCACCTGCTAAATGCTAATGTTTTTGTTTTTTTATTTAGATTTCACCTTTAAAGTGTTTTTTCCTTTCTTCTGAAGTGGATTTTTGTGCTAAAATTACGAGTATAACTCTTTGACCTCATCTTGCAGTGGGTAGTTTCGACTAGATTAACAAGCTAACGGCTAAATTGAGGAAGCTAAGACAGAGAGCTAGCTTAACGTATACATTAAAATAACTGCAAATTTTAATAATTGTGTTTTACAAAACAGTGTTCACATGAACTGCTAAGACATTTTTGAGATTGTAGGGTTTTTTTAATGGCAGCAATCTACTCTTAGTGGTTACTTAAGTGGAGCTAAGTGGTCTTAGCTCCCCTTAGCTAAATACAACAGATATGATCATTTTTCAAACCTTTCCACAGAAACCAACTTAAAAGAAACCTCAACCACAACTTGAATGCTTTCAAATGCAAATATTTGCTTAAACTACCACATAAAAAACAAGTTAGAATTGAGTCAACATCTTAGCTAGTAGCTCAAATTAGTATTTTTTAAGCACAAAACACCAAATAGCCATCAATACATTTCACAAAAAACTATTTTTCAACCTATTGTCACTAAAAGAAAGGAGCTAAATGGATTCCTTCACACAATGGAAACAACAATAAAATAATGAACCCAACAGGAATGTCTATAGTTCTTTAGTTAACACAAAGAGGATAATGTGACACATACGAGCAGTATATGCTAATGCATCACGGGGCGTCTGTGCTCATCTTTATTTACAAGGCTGCCGTTATTACCCCAACGGAGGACTGTAGCAGGAAATGCTCTCACAGTCGGGTAATGACTCATTACTGTGATACCTCAAATAGCACTGTCAAAGGGAATCTGCCCGGCATAAAACAATTCAGAATGTTGTCTCTGTCAATGCCACTCCTAGTGTCTTCTATATTTCCCTCAGCGCTGCTTGTTTTTTTGGGGTTTTATATCATTTATGTGTGCAAACTATTTTCCGTGCACTGCAGGGTTGAATCTCCCCTCAAAGCATGTGGGTGTTGGGAAGCATGCAGGAGACCAGGCTGCAGTGCACTGTGGATTTGACAACTGTATAATTACAAAGTTTGTGTGTGTGTATGTGCGTGTATGCGTTTGTTTTACCTCTTTAGGGCATTTTCTGGTATAATTACCTGCCTTGTCAGGACCAGTTGTTGCTAATAGGGACCTAAATCTGATCCTAATATACTGGAACTTCATTTCTGGGTTAGCTTTCTTGCTAAGGTATAACTAGATATTAAGTTTAGGTTAGAATTAGAAACACAATATAAATGATGATATCTATTTAATGTGTCCATGGTCAGAAATTAAATTATTGGCTTTTCATTCTATTTAAATGATATAAAACCTAACATTACGCTGACTTGCGAGTCTAGCAGTTTTTTAGACCTAACCAAAGAATAGCAATGAGAATGTTATTAGGAAATCTTTTCTATAACATGAGTAATGGTTTGTGTATGGACTTCTGATTACAACCTTTTTTGTTTTAATATTACTGGATCCACGTAATCAGAGTGACAAACCCTTTTGGTGTTTTTAACTGGTGCTGCTGCAGTTCTCCTCCTTAACAGCAGGTGTCACTGAGGAGGAAACAACATAAACAGGAGAAATGGCTGCAGAAGAAGAGTTGTTCCAAAGCTAGTCTACAAAAGAACCATTCATCATGCACAAACTTGAGTACGATTTTTAGCCTTGCTGTTATTTCTTGAAATAGAAGCCAAAAAACAAACAAGCTAACGGCTAATCCGAGCAGAACTAAGACCAAGGTGATTTTCTAACATTTTAAAACAATTCTATTTATTAAAAGAATCATGACAGTTTAAGCAAACAATATTTTTAACCTTTACATTATTGTCAATATTGCATTATGTAATTATTCCTGGCAAAGTAAAATGATTTTATAGCTGAAATTGTTAAAGAGAGCTAGCTTTGTTGCTAGCGTACGTAGTAGATAATGGCATTTTTGAGATTGGAGTTGTTTTTAAATGGCAGTAATCCACTCAGGTTTTAGCGCCACTTAGTTAAATACAACAGAAAACTACTTCAAAAGATTTGAAACTCCAGCTGTAATGCTTTTAAATGCCAAATTTTAATAAATTACAACTAAATGCTTAAAAATCTTGTTAAAACTTAGTCAACATCTAAGCGTGTAGCCTGAATTAGTTTATTGTTTAAATTTGAATTGAACAACAATATGAGTGGGTGGTTAGGACCACAGATATCATATATATCACTAGATGTCTCACACGCGCTGTTCATCAATGGACCCCGACGTCCCTATGCCGGCGGCCATCTTTGTTCGTACAGCTGCCCCTTTTCTTACATTGTGTCAGTGAAGCATGTACTAATAAATACCTCTAACTGTCACGTTGCTGTGGCTGTGATCAGGCAGAAGGACCCAAGGTGCTGGTAAGCAGGAGGCAGGAGACGGAGGTTATCAAAAGAATGAAGGTTTTATTAAATGAACTGGACTATGACTAGAAAAAACAAAACCAGGAACAGAACCAAGGACTATGACTAAGACTGAGACTGTGACAAGTAAGGTGACTATGACAAAACAGAACAGATGAACCGAGGACGAGACAAGAAACAGAAGGGTTTAAATACTGTGGTAGAAATCAATGGAACAAGAAACACCTGGAGATAATTGACACGTGAGGGAGGGGCGAGAGCAGGAGCCAGGAACACAGGGAAAACAGACAAGACTAACCAGACCAGACAAGAACTAAACAGAACAGACAGGGGATCATGACATAACCCCTCCCACAAGGGGCGGATCCCAGATGCCCCAACAGGAACCAGGCAGGGAGGGAGGAGGGGGACCAGGCAGGAGGGCCGAAAGCAGCCCGGCATGACGGGGCTCAGGGGGGCGGCCCGGAGGCAGCCCGGCGTGACGTGGCCATGGACCCGGCGCGGGCTCAGGGGGGCGGCCCGGAGGCAGCCCGGCGTGACGTGGCCATGGACCCGGCGCGGGCTCAGGGGGGCGGCCCGGAGGCAGCCCGGCGTGACGTGGCCTCGGACCCGGCGCGGGCTCAGGGGGGCGGCCCGGAGGCAGCCCTGCATGACGAGGCTGAGGCTCGTCATTCTGTCACGTTGCTGTGGCTGTGATCAGGCAGAAGGACCCAAGGTGCTGGTAAGCAGGAGACGGAGGTTATCAAAAGAATGAAGGTTTTATTAAATGAACTGGACTATGACTAGAAAAAACAAAACCAGGAACAGAACCAAGGACTATGACTAAGACTGAGACTGTGACAAGTAAGGTGACTATGACAAAACAGAACAGATGAACCGAGGACGAGACAAGAAACAGAAGGGTTTAAATACTGTGGTAGAAATCAACGGAACAAGAAACACCTGGAGATAATTGACACGTGAGGGAGGGGCGAGAGCAGGAGCCAGGAACACAGGGAAAACAGACAAGACTAACCAGACCAGACAAGAACTAAACAGAACAGACAGGGGATCATGACACTAACTTGCTCAATTTTTTACCGATTTTCAAACATTTGCATTTTTAGAAACGTCAGAGACGTGGCTGTGAATATATATCAAAATATAACGATAATATTCGGGAAATTCATAAATTGTAAAAGTACCATATCTCAAGTCTATACACATTTGTAAGAAAGTAACCCATTTGTAAATCTGTTTATTTTTAATCGAGTTATGAGTGTTTTTAGTTAAGCTGATTGCTCATCTTCCATCTGCTGCCATAGAGAGCAGAACGTCAGCTGTACGAAGTAAGATGGCCGCCGTGTAGGGATGACGTAGAGTCCCACATAGGGTATCTAGTGATATATATGATATCTATGGTTAGGACCAGCTAGCAGCTAATATGAGCCAAATCTGAAGTCCAAGGTGGATTTCTGACACATTATCCCAATCCCAAAATGTTCATAGCAGTTCAAGAAAACACTATTTAATCAACTTTTAAATTGTTGTCAATTTTCCAATACATATAATGTATAATATTTCTCCTGGAAGTACTATAAAGGCTAGTTAAGCTACAGAAATGATTGGAAGTCGATACAATGTCCTAACAAGGATAAAAAAACACGTGTGTGTGTGTGTGTGTGCTTGCCGGTTGTTAAAATCCATACATACCAACATCATGATTTATTTATAATCTAGCTACTCGGTGAAGGAGTAAATCATCAAAGATTCAACAAACTGGAGATTTTCATGGATTCAACATTTGCCGAGAGCAAGGCTAAAACAGCCAAGTTGGGACTTTTCATTAATCGCACTCTTGATTCACAGCTGTGGCTAAATGCTGTGTAAGACGTAACTCACACCCATGCATAATGAAACGTACAGCACGGTGTGAAGAACCAACTGTAGCTATGAGCGCCAAGCGGAGCATGAGGGAGGCAGATGTTTAGCCGAGAAGTGCAAGGCTGAGGGTCAGTGTGGACTGCCAGTTGGGCGATTGGTAACATCCTGCATACAGTTTGTTGTTGGCTTAAGGCCTCTAAATTTTATAAAGGAAATTGACAGCTACGTGTTGTGAATTCAGTACATGGAGAAGGAGGGTCAACTGCCGGAAGGGAACCGTCCTGAGGACAGGGATCGGAGAAAAGACTGGAGAGGAGTGGAGCTGTTTGACCCAGGAAGGGTTGGGTGAAGCGTTAAGTAGAAAGGACACAAGAGGAGCATAAAAAGACAGGATGAATGCTTTTTACATTTGGTTGGAAATGTAGTAAAAAGCTGGTAACATGGAAGAAAGTGTTTGCCGAGGCCTTGATTGTGGAATTGTTTGCAGCGAGTGGGATTCTGCTTTAATTCCCCTGCACCTGTCTCCACTTTAGCAATTAAATAAAGCAAAAGCACACATGTTCAGTACCGACCACTAAACCGTCACAGGCTTTCCAGACTCGCTGCTATGGAGAACACGGAAGGATAAAAGGGAATCAGTTATGAACACAATTTCAACACATTTACTCAAAATCGGTTTCCATTAGATTCAGATAATACATCGTATTTGCGCACTCTAAAAATAATATTTGAGCTGTAGTTGATGTGATGGACTTATTTACCTAAATCTGACCTATTATTTTGGTTTAGTCAGGACAACTTAAAGTTTTGGGTTCAATCAATGTAAAATCAGTGATATTCACACTAAAAGAAAAAGATAAGTTGAACCAACTTTATTGAATTGTTTCAGTTGGTAACAAGTAATTCAATTATGTTTATCCAACTTAAATTATTAAGTTGGTTAAACCTGACAAATTGAAGTCAAAACTTACTCAAATCATTTAGTTACTTACAAATCAAAAATTCAAATTCTTCTGACTGACATGTATGTAAATTCAACTCAAATTTTTAAGTTTTTCCAAATGAAAAAACTGAATTATCAAAAAGCACATTATCAATTACTTTGAACTTAAAAACTATTTAAATGTAAATCATCTTAAATGTGTGTTTTAGCGTGTTATTTTAGATTTTACTTTCATTGTAATTAGAATTTCAAGTTGGCTAAAAATTAAAAAAAAATCCATTGCAGAGATG
Source organism: Callopanchax toddi (assembly GCA_006937965.1). Taxonomy (NCBI): domain Eukaryota; kingdom Metazoa; phylum Chordata; class Actinopteri; order Cyprinodontiformes; family Nothobranchiidae; genus Callopanchax; species Callopanchax toddi. The sequence continues at coordinate 951,592 of SSNR01000079.1, forward strand.
GAACATTTTAACATTTATTCTGAGAACATCACAAATTTTACAATTTTGCACAGATGCAAGAAATAATGCAATAAACACTTTTTTACACTTTAAAACATTTTCCTACTCTCTGAATGGAGTTGGATATTTATGAATAGCTAAGCCATGCTAGCAGGCTAGCAACATAAACTAAGTATTCATAAATACTCAACTCCATACAAGGAGTAGGATAACATTATGAAGTAAAAGAGTGTTCATTGCATAATATTTTTAAAATCATATGAAATAGTGAGCTGCTTGGTGGCGCATGTTGTTAGCACTGTTACAGTCAGGAGGTCGTGGGTTCGCTTCCCAGCTCTGTGGCCAGCTTGCATGTTCTTCATGCATGTGTGAGTTTTCTCTAGACAGCCCAGTCTCTTTGAAGTTCGAAGTCATTGATAATGTGCTTTTTGATCAGTTTTTCATTTGGAAAAACCTAAAGATTTAAGTTGAAATTACATAAATTTAGGTCAGATGGATTTAAATTTTTAATTTGTAAGAAACTAAATGATTTGAGTGAGTTTGACTTAAATTCGTCAAGTTAAACAAACTTAATAATTTAAGTTGGATAAACTTAATTGAATTACTTGTTACCAGTTGAAGCAATTCAATTAAGTTGGTTCAACTATTCTCTTTTTTCAGTGTGTATTTTCTTGGGTTCAGGCATCTCAGATACACTGAAAAAAGAGAATAGATGAACCAACTTAACTGAATTAATTCAATTGGTAACAAGTAATTCAATTAAGTTTATCCAACTTAAATTAATAAAATTGTACCTAGTAATTTAAGTTGTATAAACCAAATTCAATTGCTTGTTACCAACTGAAGCAATTCAATTAAGTTGATTCAACCTTTACTTTTTACAGTGTACTTGACTGAATGTGATTTAACCTAATTTTTTAAACAATCTACATGTTTTTTTGTGTGAAAATTTACAATAATTTCACAATAAATTACTATTATTATGATTTTGGTCTTTGCAGCCTCTCCTGCCTGCGTGATGCAGACGTAAGATTAGTTATAGGGAGACATAATACAGTGAGCTGAGGCTATATGCTGCACCACCGTCCAATCACATTACAGTTAATCAGACAGGAATATTATAATGCTCCTGTTGATAATACCCCTAGGCTACATCAGAGACAGTTCCTGCTATTTGTTGTATAAATTTGCAACCTTTCAAAATCACTTTAAAAAAAAAAAACGAATGTAAAACTAATAGTGATGTGAAGGTTATAAATTAGATTTCAGGTGTAATACGAGTAGAAAACATCTCTATCCTTTTTACTGTCGGCTATCCTTGACTGAAAAGGTCTATTGAATATAATGTTTATGAAAAATTGTGTGAATTTAGTCAGTTTACCTAATTAATCATAAAATGTCAGTTTAGTTTATTACGCTCTTGTGTAAATAAAGACAAAAATGTCAACTTTAAAACAAAATTGCTGTAAAAACTTTACAAACTTCAATTTTCTTTGTGCACAAATCTGTTAGACAACCTGCTAAAAAAAAAACTGAATTATTTTTATGGATTTTCCCCCTTTAAATGGCAAGTTACTTAATATCCTTGTTATGAAATGAAAATGGTCACTTGTTTATGAAAAATAAGCTAAGTATGGGCGAGTGGGGGGGGGGGGGGGG
>SSNR01000079.1:953260-985229 GCA_006937965.1 Callopanchax toddi
GGGGGGGGGGGGGGGGGGGGGGGGGGGGGGTTGTTTGTTACAGATCAGTACTAAAAATGTCACAAAATACCCAAAATATTAACTTTGATACTTTAATTGTTTTTGCCCGTGCATCAGCTTCATCAAGTTCTCAACATTTCCAGAACTGATTTCCATAATTATCCCCCAGCCAGAAACATCAAAACATAGTTTTATGGAAATTAACTGCATTTTTTCTGTTTTTAATCAAACTGGAATTTAAAGGGTCTTTTAATTTCTCATAATTTATTTTTTGATTGCTTTGATCAGGACTGAGGTTATAATCAGGATTTTCACCCTTTAAATGCCAGTTTGATTCAACGATGCTAATATTTATTATAAAAAACACTCAAAAAATGACTTGCTGGGGTAATTATTTAAATCAGTCTTGGATGTGTCGAGGATTGGATGAAACTAATTGAGACAAAGTTAATATTTTGGGTTTTTCTTGACATCTACTGGAATGACTTGTAAATAATAAATAAATAAATGAATAAATCCTCCAGCCATTCATAATTAATAATATTAAAAATAACTGCTTTTGTGATTTATAATTTTTATTTCGTACAAATAATGACAAGGACTTTAATTATTGACAGTTGGTTTTGAGCAGGACTGAATTTGTTTCACAGATCTATGCAGGACAAAGCAGAAAAATAAAATTAAAGCAGTTTTGGGGAAGCAGTATTTTTAAATCTAATGACAAAAAAGGATAGTATTTTTTGTAGGGATGCACGATACCACTTTTTTACAAACCGATATGATACCGATACCTGGATCTGAGTACTTGCCGATACCGAGTACCTATAGCGATACTTCTACCGTACAAAAAAATGCAATTAATTGGAAGACATGTTCTATTTTCTTCTTTTTTTTGTTAACCCCGTGTCCTGTCCGGCTGTGGAGCAAACAGAATAATGTCTGAGTGCCAAAAACAAGCCCAACAGTGTTGCTGTTTCAGGTGAGAGGTTACAGTCACTGCTATAAAACTCCTCCTGATTTTCGTTTAAATATAACCCCCAAAATCTTTATTAGAATATTTTTATGGTTTATTGGACACGGAGCCTGAAAGTGAAGGGAAGGGTACAGAAAGAGGGATGGGGGAGAAAGTGAACAGAAAAAGAAGAGAACAAGAGACGTGAAGAGTCCACTTCTAGACCTGTAAATAAAGCACAAACAAACAAAACAGGGAGAAAAGATACAACAGCAACAAACAGCATATGAATACACAACAGTTGTGATATTCTTCAAATGTATACGTATACACCAGTTCAAGAGAGTTCAGTGTCAACCACAGCCCCAGTCAATGTGTCTGAAAACACCTGAGTCCGTCTTTATGTGAGCACCTTGTGATCACCTGTGTGTGTATATGCGCGCTTGTTTATGTAAGGTTTCTCTATTGAAACATTCAATAATAAGTTCGAGGAGCCACAGACCCGCCCCCAAGGCCCACGGAGGACGCGGAGGAGGTCCAGGCCCCAGACGTCCAGAGGCCACTCAGGGCACGGACACCCCAGGGAGATCGCCGTCAGGGCAGGGCAGCCGCTAGACTCTCCCCCAGAGGGCGCAGAGGCTCACCCCACGTGGGCCCCCCGGCAGTCGCCGCGCTAGAGCCCCTGGGGGGCCGCGGCTAGGAGCTCACAGGCACCGCCTGCAGCCAGCCATCCAGGGTAGATCTAGCTGGAACCAGAGACCCGAGACCCAGGTGCGAACCGGCCCCAGCAAAGGCCCGACCACCCCCGGGGGCCCAGATCCCACCAGGCAGCCACAGGAAGAAGAGCAGGCAGACGCACCCAGCCCCAGACCCTGAGACACCCCAGCACGCCACTGGAGAAAGGCACCACCAATGCCGAGGCGCAGCCAGGGAGGATAGTCTCTGCCGAGGAGGGCCTAGCATGTCACAGAAAGCATGTCTTCTATTTTTTGTTAACTTTAACAAGTAAGAGTACATGGTATCGGCCCGATACAGATACTGGTATTGGTGCCTGGTATTGGTTAACTTTAAAAAGTATGAGTACATGGTATCGGCCTGATACGATACTGGTATTGGTTCCTGGTATCGGTTAACTTTAAAAAGTACGACTATATGGTATCGTATTGGCCCAATACGATACTGGTATTTGTTCCTGGTATTGGTTAACTTTAAAAAGTACGAGTATATGGTATCGTATTGGCCCGATACGATACTGGTATTGGTTACTGGTATCGGGTAACTTGAAAAAGTACGAGTATATGGTATCGGCCCAATACCATACTGGTATTGGTTCCTGGTATCGGTTAACTTTAAAAAGTACGAGTATATGGTATCGTATTGGCCCGATACGATACTGGTATTGGTTCCTGGTATCGGTTAACTTTAAAAGTACGAGTATATGGTATTGTATTGGCCCAATACGATACTGGTATTGGTTCCTGGTATCGGTTAACTTTAAAAAGTATGAGTATATGGTATCGGCCCGATACGATACTGGTATTGGTTCCTGGTATCGGTTAACTTTAAAAAGTACGAGTATATGGTATCGTATTGGCCCGATACAATACTGGTATTGGTTCCTGGTATCGGTTAACTTTAAAAGTACGAGTATATGGTATTGTATTGGCCCGATACGATACTGGTATTGGTTCCTGGTATCGGTTAACTTTAAAAAGTACGAGTATATGGTATCGTATTGGCCCGATGCAGATACTGGTATTGGTTCCTGGTATCAGGTAACTTTAAAAAGTACGAGTATATGGTATCGGCCCGATACGATACTGGTATTGGTTCCTGGTATCGGTTAACTTTAAAAAGTATGAGTATATGGTATCGTATTGGCCCAATACGATACTGGTATTGGTTCCTGGTATCGGTTAACTTTAAAAAGTACGAGTACATGGTATCGGTATCGGCCCGATACCAATATTGGTATCGGTGCATCCCTAATGTTTTGTGCTTTATTGATGTAAAAATGATCAAGATAAAACTTTTTATAACTATAAATTGAGCCACTAACAGCCCAAATGTTGTTCAGGTCAGGAAGACACATTTGCACAAATGTCCATAATGACACATGAGGGTTGAAGATATTCATAAAGGTCCATAATAAAATAATTAAATTTTTTAAAATCCACATCTTTACAATTTTACATAAACGCTATGATGTCTGTGGTTCCACATATTAGAATAAATAAAACTCAATTTCGGGTCCATCATGCTGTTGAATTTAATAACCTACATTTACAACAGCATGCCTAAAGCATCTAAATGTATACTTTATTTTACCATTCCTTTATTCTCAAATGATATACATCCTGTATGTGAGGTAACTTGGTAAAAGTAAAGGAAAAAAACTACCGTTTAGCATCTTAATGAATCATCTAATGTTCTGAACAGAAACAGTTTGCTGCCTTTTATATTTAGAAAATTCAACAAAATTTAAGAAAATTCATGAAAAGTTGAATTTTCTGCTCTACTAACCCACCTTATCATATCCTAAGACACAATTATGGTTGGCATAATTCAGTTAAAATAAGAAAATTTGAATGAATAAAAATCAAAGAAAGTGGAATTTGTGAAAAAATATAATAAAAATTGGAAACAAATGAATTAATGAAGTTTATGGGTTAATCTGAGCAAAATTATCAGGGAAAAAAAAGTTTTACATTTGTCTTTGTTCATTTGGGACAGAAGGGGTTTGTCATCAAATGTAATGATGATGTAAAGTGATCAAATTAACTTTAATGTAATAAAAATGGGAAATAATAAAGTTTAGCTTTTTATTAAAGCATCCCAGTATTTTTTTAGAAGTTTTTAATTTAATATTTTATCCCATTTTAAGCTCATTTCATATTTCAAGATGATAAAGACTAAAATGATTTCCACCTATTTCCTTTTTATAATTATAATCCTTAATATTATGTATTTTTAATGTATGTTTTATTGCATTGCGTTGCTAGATGCAGCCTCAGTAGTCCCCCCCCATGCCCAGCCTCCACGTCTTGACACACTGTTCTCACCATAAGAGGCTGCAGTGACAGCGTAGCAGCAGCTGTCATCATATATTCCCCTCTCATGTTCACTTATTTCCCACATGATGACTCCAATTTTCTGAATCAGAGGTCTGGGCGGAGGTTTGTCGGTGGTTCGTGTCGACCCGAGCGCGCGGAAAGGCGGCGGATTGACTTGCTAATTCGAGGCCTGCACGGCGTCCGCATGCACCCGTAAGCAAAAGCGTCAGTGGCGCCGTTATAGCTCGCTAACCATTCCGCCACCAGGCGAAGACGACAAAGGATTCAGGAGAGCTAATGAGCAGACACATAGATGCCCACAATAGGTTTTTTTTTTCCTCCAAGTTGGATTCAGGCTATTGCAAAAGCACAAGTTATTCCTCTTGAAATGATGCTCTTTCCATCCTGAACTAAGTCTCACCTTCCATTCTTAAAGTGTTTACATGAGCATGCTCGAATTGCCACATTGGGCTTTAAAAAAGAAGAAAAAAAGGCAATACTTCATTATTTCAGCAGCTCCTCTGGCTGCAGCTGTAGATGTAGGGGTTTTAACAACACAGGTTCCATGGCAACAGTGTACTAATGATGCACTGTTGCTCCATCCCCTGATTTGCGTTGTTTGGGTTGTCAGAGGGCTCCTTTCAGCCCGGGATAGTGTGGGGAATGATGAGGCACTCATCAATCACTCGTGGAAACACAAGCACCGGGCTGCACGCTCCGTATCTGGGTATTTTTAAAGCATTTGTCAGGAAATGCGGTGTAGCAGTGCAGCAGGAGTGCAATTTGGTGATTCTCTGGCTTGTGGGAGGGCCACACTGTACTCCAAAGTATTGTGAGTTTTGCAGGTGAAGACAACTTATTGACCTGGACACTTCAGCAAGTCCCTTTCTCATTACGAAAAGCCCTCAAGCAACTCTGGCCATTTGGGTGTCATAGGTGAACCGGCCATCTGGAGATGCACTCAGTCTCTCCCGCTAAAGCTAAATCCAGCTACCAACCTCCCATTCGCCTCCAGAGAGGTCCCGTGATGTTTGGACGGGCCGATGTTGACTGGAGGCTATTGCAGTGAACAGGTTGGGGGTCGTGTGTTCCTCTACGTACACCTGCCATCTTCAATTTGAGTCGTTTTAACAATCCCCACAGACAGACAACGACCGCCTCTTTTATTTAAGGGGGTAAGGACATATTGCTAGCTTTTTGAGAAAAGAGCGCTGATTGACCATAAATGCAAACTCAAAGTCAGAAAGTGAGTTCATACTTGCTCTTTTTTGGCAAATGTGACCACGTTTTTATCGTCTTGCTGGATCTGACATAACAACATGCACGTGAATGTCAGTGCCTGATATTCCATCAACTTGCTGTTGGGGTTTGTATTGGCAAGAATCTGGCAATATGATATGCATCACGATACAGGGGCAACGATATGATGTATTGCAATATACATTATCGCGATACTACAAGCAATACAATATATTGCAATATTTATTAGTTTAATGGTGGGAAAACGGTCACACCTGTACAGAAAAGTTAGCATCTTCAGTTGTCTGTTGAGCTGAATCAATTAGCTTTATGCTAAAATGAGCCTTTAATGATGCATGGTCATGGTGTCTAGCCACAGGTGCTCACAAATTTGTCATGTTGCCTGAGTATTTGACTCTGCCGTAGCAGATTTTATGGTACTATCATGAGATCTCGATGTTCCGTGGAATTGATGGACTGCTGAGGACTAATGACTGCAGCTAACAAGCAATCGGAGGTTGAAATGCAACACAAAAATGAACTACCACTATACATTTTTTCAAGTAAATTGTTAATAAGAAATCAATTCTGTGCGTTAGGAATATCTATATACTATTGTGACATAAAATATCGTGATGTACCAGGCAGTGCATTAATTTTTCCTTACACCCTTAGTATGCTGAGACCAGATACTTTGTGATAAACAAGCTGTGTGATAAACAAAAACAAAAAAACAAGATCAACAGAAATGTTAAAGCTGCTGCCAGTGGTTCATTAGGGTCACCATGGTAACCACATAAATGTGTAGCACACCCCCTTACAGCAAACCTAATGTGAGGTAGATAGACACCTAAAGTATTGTAGTGAAAATTAAAACTAATTCCACAAACTCTTCGGTAAAAAAAAAAACTTCAACTGACCATAGTACTGAGAGTAGTACTGCTTTGAGACAACGAAGCATGCTACATTTCTACAAACTCGTATTTATCGTAAAGAAAATATAATAATTTTCATGCCTCCACACAAGTTCCTGTTGTTTAATTACATATTTAAGAAAGTGAAGATTATAAATAAACACATTTACAACTTTATTATTGAGATACTCAGCGCTAATAACTTTAAAGAGTGAAAAGATACATATATTTTTATGTTTTTCTTGAGGATATTATATGGAATTACTAAAAAAAAAAAGTATAATTTTTTTGGAGAATTTTAGTGCCACACTATCTCGGAGGACGAGTCACAAATACTCCTCCTGTTGTGTAGTTTACTCAATTTATAGAATGACTATAACAGAGTGAACAGGCAAAAAAAGGTCTATAATTTTAACAAAAATTATTTAGGACCTACTTGTTATAATTTGGCAACGTATACTCGGTGCTGCCAATTTGCAGTGAATTTTATGAAACACTTACAGCTTGGGGAGCACAGTACATGGCTGGAGGTCCAGATCCAGCCCACGGACCACCTATTGTGTATCTAGGGCCTAGACTTTGTCCTAATACCTTTCAATGAAGTGATTTTCAAATTGTTTTAAGTTCATTGCAACATGAAAGCCTATTAAAGCAAAATTCTGAGCTGCTGCAGTCATTTTTCTCAAGAAATGGCTCGACAGCAAGTGTTGCACCGAGTTGATGACTGGCTGCCAGTCCCCGTTGACTGATCCCACGTAAATATCACTCTGAGATGTGCCGCAGTCGCTGCTGCCAGGGCTAATTGGTGATGTGAAGGAGGAGGTTAGTGAAGTTTAAAGACGGCCAGTACAAATTTTGGGAAAGAAATCTTCATATTTAAAATTTAAATGCCAAGATGGCGAGAAAATATCACCATCGAGTTATGGTTCTATGTTTCCGTATGTGTAATTTTTTCTTTTACATATGCCTGCTACTTTTTTATAAACTACTTGATGCATTTTGCATGTTAAAAATCGTGTTTTTTTTTATTATTTCACAAAGATTGGCAGAAATTCCCAGGCTCTGCTTATGCTTGCCTTGCATCGGCCCCAAGAGAGCAATTGTGAGGCTCATAATTGTTCCATTTCCCAAATCCAAACCCATCCATCAACGCATTTGTATCCACTCCTTGAGCAATGTGACCCCAGCCTGGTGCCAGATCTGCAGAGGATGGCAGTTCCCCCTTTCCTCATTCCGCTGGCCTCCGTGATGCCAAGCGGGATCAATCAGACCCTGCTGAGGCAGGTTGGAGGAAGTGAGGTTGTGTTTGACCCCACAGGGTTGCTGCCAGACAATGACGATAAGTAGAGCGGACAGCTTCGGCCTGCCTCTGTTCTCCAGGCGACCGACCCGGACTAAACCGGACAGCGCGAGGGGGGAGGGGGAGAGAAAGAGATGAGCAGTGGAATGACGACTGTCTGCATGCGTGCATGGATACATATGCGAGTGCCATCTCTGGGAGGGTGTGCTTGGATTTGCGTGTTAGCATGTGTTTTGTTGGTGCAGCAGCATCGGTGTGTGTGACAGGGGGGTCGTGAACTTGAGTGATGCAGTCAGGAGAGACAGAGCTGGTGGAGAGTCTGCATCAGCATGCAATGCAATTTTTATGTCCGATGCTAAGTTGGAATCCAAAAGTGTCAAATAAATCCATCAGAGGAGGATTTTGTTACTATGTAAGAGCTGCAACATTCAGATGATCTGATAAGAATCTGGTGTCAACAACACAAAAGTATAGATTCATCCTGCCTTGTATCATCGGCTCAGGCGGCTGGTGGTGTAACGGTGTGGAGGAGATTCTCTTGGCGTGCTTTGAGCCTCTTAGTACCCCTTGTTGGATGACTGTAGCATAATTGTTCTTGGACAAGACATAAGCCTTTACAGTATATAGACCCCCTATCTGTTAATGGAGGTGTTAATGTGTGTGTGCGATGTTCTAAAAAGACTTTAAAAAGCACCAACTAAGCATGATTTAACCTCCACAGCCTACCTGAGTATTGTTGCTGACCATGTCCACCCCTTAATGACCCGTCTTCTGATGGATACTTCCAGCAGGATAAAAAAAACCATGTCCCATGATTCCAATGACCTCCAGAGTCACCATGTCTCAGTCTAGAACCTTTTAGATGTGGTGGAACGGGAGATCCACACCATGAATGTACCGCAAAGAAGTTAGCAGCAAGTAAGTGATGCTATCATGTCAATATCACCCACTAAAAGATCAGAAAATGATAGTTTTAGCAGTGATGTGTTAACGAAGCACAACATAAGGAAGTTCCTCATCAGATAGCTTGACTCAGTCTGACAGTAAATGCAGGTTAACACATCAGTATTTCACAGATCTTTACGGAGCACAGACTAGAGCAATGTGAATGAAAAAGCTATGCTATTAGCTTGTTATTTTCCTTCTAAGCCAATTTTTGGTGCATGTTTCTAAAAAAACGTAGAAAACACGTAGTGGGGAAAATAAGTGTTCGATCCCCTACCAAGTTTCAAGTTTTCCCGCTTACAAAGAGTTGGAGAAGTTAGTCTTTTTCATTCGGAACACCTTAACTTCTGGATCATCCAGATTGTCTCTGGTAAGCTTCAGATGGACCTGGACATGTTTCGGCTTCAGCAGGAGGACCTACTGCAGGTTTTTATGGTGACCTTTGACCCTGTGGTCCCTGCTCTCCTGTAATTCTGGGCTGATCCCTCACCTTTCTCATGATCATTGATTCTCCTCCAGGACAGATCGTCATGGAGCTCCAGTCTGGGGGAGATTAATCTGGAGTTTCTTCTATTTTCTAATCATTGTTGCTTGTTACGATCTCCCATCTTCTGCACCCGACTCTTCCTTTCGTCAGCTCCAGCTGACTTTGACAGCTCCTGGCTCCGCCCCCTGTCTCCGGAGAAACACGCCGGGCTCGCACAGCTGCAGGAGATTATGCTATCAGCTCGGCGTGGATAAAAGCAGGGAGCGGTCAGCCATTCGGGGGGAAACTGAGCAGACTGGTTCTGGTGTGTGGTTCTCCCCCCCTTGGTTGCTGACCCATTGTTGCGATAGTGTTTCGATCTCTTTCTTGCGTCGTAGTCCGGCAGTTTTTGTTTAGTTTAGTGAGATTTCGTAGTCATCTGCCGTTTCTTCTGTGTAGCGTTTAGTTTTGCCACAGACTCTTTTTGTTACGTAAAAACTCCCTTAGTTACCCTTTTGGTATTAGTAGCGTTTATCGCCTCCCTTTGTTATTTATAGACTATAGTAGTGCTTTTGTTTTGTTGTTAGTTACCGTCCGGTATTTATAGCGTTTATCGCCTCCTTTAGTTCATTCTAGTCTCCCTTAGTTGTTATATATCCCTTAAACTTTTACAGAACCTCTTAGTGAGCGTTCTTAGTTAGGCCATTTTTGTTTTATTAGTTTAGTTAGGGTTTTTTTTCCCCTTTTGGGTGATTTTTCGTTTAGGAGCGATTTTTAGTTCGTTTTCCTTTTTGCAGCACCTCCTTCTGCCTGATGAATAATAATAAAATATCTTAATAATCCGTACTTTGTGTTCCTGGCCTTTTGTGTTAGTCCTCTTTTTTTGTACAACTCCTAGACCCTTTCAGGGGACGTAACATTGCTTCTCACCAAGCTGTTAGCCTGTAGCCCATCCCAGCCTTGTGTAGATCTACAGTTTAGTCCCTGGTGTCTTTATACAGGTGTTTGGCCTCCATTGTAGAAAGAAGGAAGTCTGATTGGTTGTGTGTGGACAGATGTCTTTTATAAAATGTAAGTGGCTGCATGATGGTGCAGTGGTTAGCACTGTTGCCTCGCAGCAAGAATGTCACAGGTTCAAATCCCGGCGGCCTTTCTGCGTGGAGTTGCATGTTCTCCCCATGCATGCATGGGTTTCCTCCGGGTACTCCGGTTTCCCCCACAAATCACAACATGCCCTATAGTTGTATATGTAAGTCGCTTTGGATGAAAGCGTCGGCTAAATGAATAAACATAAACATAAGTGGCTACATTCTACACGTTAGATAAAGCCAGTATTTATGCCAGCTCACAGTTAGTTTGCTCACTAATTGATGTGTTTGTCTTTCAAATTATCCAGTGTTTGCATTGATGTTACTCACAAATTCACACAGAGTCTGAAGAAACTTAGTGCTTACTTGTTTCTGTCAACAAGTATTGAACAGTCTTATTGTAGTTACACTTAGGATCAAAGGTAAAAAAAACTGTTCAGAACCAAACCAGCTGCAAGCAGGGTATCCGCGGGTCCTTAAAAAGCCTTAAAAGGTCGTAAATGTGCATTTCCAAAATTAAGGCCTTAAATATCATTAAAAATGATAAATAATCCTTAAATTCAGTGTCCAAAGGTCTTAAATTTCTAGGGCCCCTATGATTTCTGGGTTACGAAGATCTGAAACTCAGCAGTACACCAAACCTCTAGGGTCTAGAAGGGTCTAGGTCACTTAAGGCTGTTATTATCTCGTTAATTCCGTAATAAGGAGCTTTTAAAAATTATTTTCAGGTGAATGCAATACACTTCCGTAAGATATAATGCAGATCAATTATCTTAATGTTTGTAATTTTTTTGCAATTTCACTTCCAGTAAAGGTTTAGTCAGAACTATTTGTAAGGTGGTCACATCCCCTTTCCCATTCCGTGAATGTAAGGTCTTAAATTTGATCAAATCAGCCTTAAAACAGGTCTTAAAAAGTCTTAAATTTGGCTTCATCGAACCTGCAGATACCCTGTGCAAGCCATCATCCATCTACATAACTAACACAAAAACTCTGACTTATAGTTCTGTCCAGCGAGAGGCGCTGTCAATCTCAAAACATGATGTAGATCGAATATAATGTAAAAAAGTAATATTAAGTATAATAATACATTTAGCTCTTACAATAAGGTAACTTGTTCAGAAAGTCAAATTAATACAGGTTGTTGCTGGTTGGCTGCAATAAAATGCAAATTCATTATTTGAATCACACAACGTGATTTCCATTTTCACATATATTTCCATACCAAAGCACATTAAAGTAAAGGGTGTTTTAAATGTGTCATATCTCATAAATACATGACAGTATAAACATAAAGATCTTAACGTGTCACCACCAGATCCTTCTACCGCTCGACGTTTATGAAGGTTTCAGACACGACTTGTAGTTTTCTCACAGTAATTGTTCCTTTAAGGCCTAATTTCTTTTGAGAATACTCCTGCGGGTCCGTGTATTTGTGGCTGTGATTCGCAGGTGTGTGGTTACCACGGTAACCTTAATGAGCTACTGGCAGCAGCTTTAATAGATCCGTTTGGTCTTTGTTCTTTTTATGCTTCTTGTACAGTTCATACATCAAAACGTAGACATAAGTCCCAAATGTATTCATGTTGACATTTTTATTTTGTGCGGTAGCTGCTATCCGACCCTTAAAAATCAATTCTGAAATGTTCTAGTTTGGAAGTATTATAAGTCCGAGAAGAAAATTATGGTTTTATTTCTAATTTCCTTCTTCCAGTCGAGTCGTGGACTTAACTTTTTCTGCCGTGGACTTAACTTTTTCTGCCTAAACATCCCTTTATCGTTCTACAGACAACCAATTACGGTTTTTGCACAAATGACACAGCCTGCCACTCATCTTCTAATGAGGGAAATGAGAGAAACTACACATCCAGGTGGAAACCGCCACCCAGAACAAGTACGAGCATTGATTTCCAGTCAGCGCTCCTGTATACGCTCACAGTTTGCTGTAGGGGGAGTTGAAGTAAGAAGAAACGAAGGGTCTCCGTGGGATTAGGTTGTTGAAAAGCAGTAATTGGGCAGGCTTTATAGAATTTGTACCATTCATCTCCAGCCAGCTACAATCATACTCCCAAGTTTGATCCAATAATGAGAGAAATCCCCAGACGCCGGTGTTATTCGAGCGGTTGATCAAATCAATCAAACGTGTTGCTTGTTGGTACAAGTCAAAGCATCAAGCGTCGGCTTTGAATAAACCCGTAATCTAGTCTTATAGATGTGAAAACAGAGTCCTTTCATTCCCGAGCTGGCGCGGTTTACAGGAACGAGGCCCATAAACGCAGCTGCACCTGAGCTGTAATTCAAATCAGCTGGGGGGGGGCACTGTGTGGTGGAGTTTAAATAAAAGACGACGTTAAAAGCTGCCATCCAGGGAGAGATACCCACCACTTTCAAATTATTGACACCCAGACCTTTCGGAAATGATCACCGACACAAAAACTGAGCTCGGGTCAGTCACCACGTGTGTCAGGGCCAACACCAGAGTGCAAATTAGCATTAATAACACGATCCAATTCCAAATAAAAGGCGTAAACAAATGAGTACAAGCACACCTGGCCTCACAAATTCGGTCAACAGATGGGTACACTGCAGGCCTCTCGCTGCGGAGGGGAAAAAAATGCAAATGAGGAACTCGCTGTGGGGCACAATCGCATAAAAACCAGAAGTATTGACTCATATTTTTGGCCAGCCGGCTGTCTGAGTTGACGGCGATGCCCAGGAATGGAATAAGACGCCGCACCTTTCAAGCCTTGGTGTTTTTCTGCTGCTGGCTGGACATTCGCTCCTTTTCTGCCACCTCTTAAACTCCTGGCTGACACTTGCAAACATTTCCATTTCGTATCCGGTTGTCTTTTGAGGGCACAACCGAAAACAGGGGGGGAAAACACTTCATTTTTGATGGAGTAAAGCAAGGTCGGACTGATCTGTAATGGGGATTAAGAGGAGGGGGAGACGGTGGCGGTTTAAGGGGAAATCCGGTAAACAATTGGCAAAATGTCCCTCTGCTTTTTGAGGTTTTTGTTCGTGGGTGGATAATGGTGAGGTTGTATACTTATTCACCAGATGGAGAACAGACAAAGAGTATGAGGGTAATTTTTTAAGGCCAGATCCTCCAGAAACAGAAGTGTCCCTGAGAGTCAAAAAGAGACATTTTCTCCCAGTATGTTGCCCACACTCGCTTCAGGAAAAATCCTGCCAAATGGCATATTTAACAGCTTCCATTTGGCCTGACTTTTTTTTCAGTCACAGGCTTTTTTCTTTCTTTATATCTGTTTTCTTTTTGGCTCCCTCCCTGCGGTCACCACTGTATTTGAGCCCTTTTTAGGCCATATTAATGGAATGGACTTGACACGCACATATTTTCTCTCTCTGAAGTGTTGGATGCTTTGGTAGGGTGTGCTTGACCTTTTTTAAATGACTAAAAATATGTCCAAAATGAGAATTAAATGTGTGTGTGTGCATGTGGTGTTTGTGTACGGTCACATGAGAGATTTAAGGTTGTCAGTGGGGTTTATAAATGTTTGTTCATAAGTCAGTTCTGGATAAACTGAGCCAATCTCGACTATTTTTTAAAGGAAAAGTAAAGTTTTAATAATAGACGAGGTAGAAATCGCAGAGCTAAGACAAATGGATCGCTGCCCTTTTAAAATAACTCAAATATGTAACATTTTATAGTACTTAAAGGGATACTCCACCGGTAAGCATGGGCGTAAATCCCGGGGGGGGATGGGGGGGACATGTCCCCCCTCACATAAAGCCGTTCCCTCTAAAGTCCCATTAAGCACAAATCATATTTTATTTACATATTACAGTACCGTCAGTTGAAAACACAATTCAAGTTGGGATTCAAGATTTATAACTCTTTAAAGTTTCCAGTTCCCCCCATCGTCACAGTGAGTTGGTACAGTCCGTTTTCCTGATGGGAGGGGCTGCTCCTACTCCTCATTCAGTGTTGCCAGATTGGGCGGTTTTCGCGTCAATTGGGCCGTTTGGATTCTGATTTTGCGGTAAAAAGTTGCTTTGGGCGGGTGACCATATTTTGGGCGGTTTTGGATGTCAGTTTGGCGGTTTTTAAATAACTTTATTGACACACATTTCAACCATTATATCCTCATTATCAACCAATAACAATGCCCACTGACCTGTCTTCATCACTGATTGGCTATTGTATAAAACAAACCAGCGTTATTTGTTCTGAAACCCCGCCCACTCGGTCCCCACTCTCTGTTGTCTGTTGCATCATCTGTTCAAACATATGAGTGAGGTGTTGACACCAACAGCCCATGTGTCTCATTACCCTATTAGTGGAACTAAAGTGGTGTAGCAAGTTTTTTGAATGTGTATTCGTGCACATACATGTGTGTGCACGCGCACGTTTTCAATAACGTTGATTGGGCGGATTTTTGTGTGTTTTCGCGGATTTTAATGGATTTTTGGGCTGGAAAACCTTGACTCTATCTGGCAACCCTGTCCTCATTCAGACCCAGGTAGAGCAGACAGGGCGAAGTGAAGGAGTTAAAGTTTTAAGACATTAGAAAGTTCAGTGACCAGTTAAGAAGTTACTGATTGTTTCACTTGTTCAACAAGTTCATCCATAAAAGCTGTATTTATTTCAGCTCCTTTGTGTGAAGTCTGCTGCCTGTTTAACATAAACAGCTGGTTAAACCGGTAGAGTCGATGCTCACGCCGCCATCTGATGTTTAGCTAAATCACGAACAGATTTATTTTTTACGTTTATCCACATCGCTGTTTTGTGTAGAAGGCGTCTGCTGTTGGTATTAATATGTCCTGAGTTTATAATCGGTCAGTGAACGCAGCATTTGCAGTGGCTGCTTCTGTTCACGGAAGAAAGAGGAAACGCGTAGCGACTCGCCGTCAGCTGCTGGTTTTAACGGAGAAATTAATGTTTGTAGAAGTTTTGATTTGATTTCTGACTCAAACTCATCCTAAGACAGAGAAAGAGAGACAGAGGACTGAGACACCATCCTCCTGATTCACTGTCAGTGACGTTTCTAGACAGATTTGTTCATTTATGTCAGATATTATTAATTAGTTTCTAATAATCTGACTGTTATTTTTCCCTTCTCATTCTCCTCTAAATCAAATTTCAAGTCAGACATTTTCTGGGACTGTTTTTTAGTTTTCTGGACTTGAAACATTTTTTCTTTTCCAGAAGGAAAACTAAACCTGGACTAATTAAACACATTATCTGTAGCTAAGTTCTAAATCTAATAATAACCTGTAGACTGGTGTTTGTCCAACAGTCTGGCAGCTCTAATAGTCAGGTTAGACTGGAAGAGGAGAGAAAAAACAATAAAACATGCAGTTGTTTTTCAGTGAATCAAAACATCAAGTTAGTTGAAAGATCCCAATAATATTGAAGCAGTTTGTTGAAAATGTTCCATCAAACGCCTGTAGACAGGTGGGATATGGTAATGATGACATCATAAATACAGTTATGGCTCAATATTATGTAAGAATGTTTAGAAAATGTCAGACAGCACAGCTAGAAAAAAGCATTTTTTAGTGTCCCCCTCAGAAATATCGCTCAAAGATTTTACTGTTATGAACTGGGATTTTCTCCACTGCTGGTAGGTTATTTTTTGTCTGTCGTCATATTCCTCAGAGTTAGATAAGTGGGCAAAAACAATTTGTAAACAGCCTAGCCGTGTTCCTGATCCGGCAGGCGGATATTCACCTCCAGCGATACTCCTTTAGCATTAGCTTAGCGTAAAACACTGTAATTGAATGGCACCTAATAGCATGCTAGTAGGTTTTCCATTTTTTTCCTGGTTCTGTGGTGAGATGTGAGCCTGCCTTCCGAACAGGGTGACATCTTTCCCAAAGACCCTCCAATTAATCCATGTATTTTTTATTACACCTGTACAGTTTGCATTAGTAGGAGTTCATAAACTTGGACAGGGGTGAGACCAGTAAGACACAAATTACTAGTTTCCACATACTGAAAGATATGTTGGCGACTAAGTTGTTTTTGATGATTTGTACCCTGGTTAAAGGTGCAGTATGTAGCATTTTTTTATGCATCAAAGTTTTTTTTAAATGTTTTAAATGATCATTCAGTTCTAAACTATGATATATGGGTTGGGCTCTTCTTCTGAAGACCATCCTTCCTCCCGTAGACCCTTATGAATTCACACTGACTTGCGAATTATTTAAGCCAATAGAATACAAGTTTCTGCATTGTCAGCTGTCAGTCAACATTCATGCGCATCACGTGGGGCCGTGCACAGAGCACCCCGAGTCCCCATATTGGAAGAGCATGGCCGTAATGGGGAAGTCGGAACAAACTTCTGCTAAAAAGTGTACCATTCCCCGACTACTGAGCGCTACATTAACTTCAGAAAGATAAACAAAGAAAAGTCAGGCGACTAAACATATCAGAGCCTGGAGTTGTGCACGTGCACAATTGTAGAGGTGGGGTTAGAGAGAGCAGGTGGGGCGAGAAGGGATGTTTTGAGAGGAGTCTTAGTACGTTGGATTCAAAAAGCTCTCTCTTGCTGAAATGCTCCGGACTGCGGCTTTGAGTTGCCATGGTACTTTAATGTAATGGATGCACGTACTTTTTTGACGTGTGGATAAATCTGGAACCGTCTCTTTCAAATCTGAACACTCAAATTTATAGAAATCTACCACAGAGGCCTGAATGAAAACACTCGTTTAACATGTCAATTGCATTATTAGTTCTCTTTAGGTTGCAATTTTAGACCTCGTTTTACTAATGTCTTTCTTTTAAAAATGACTAATTAAAGTACTTCTGATTAAACTAAAAATGTATGATTGAGATGATTATGCAACGCGCACACTGCAGCCCCTGTGGATCCCCCGCTGTGGATGTGGTCGTTTGCAGAAAGCGTTGCATATTCAGAAACAGTCCTCAGTAAGTCAAGACCTCATATGATTCATTGAAAAGGCGCAGCAGCTCAGCAGAGCTGGTTTCAGGAGGGATTGGTGGTGTTATGGCAGGCGATGATGATGATGCTGCTGGATGTGAATCCTTCACTCCGTTTCAGGATGCTGCTGCTGCTGCTGCTGCTCTCTATGTTAATTAGGCCTCTCTCTGCTCCTCTGCCTCTGAGAGCAGCGTTCACCAGCTAAGTATGTAAATCTGAATCAACTCTGTCTCCTCCTGTCATCTCTGCTGCTTTTCTTCTCTACGTTAACGTTGTGCTGTTTCATAGCACGACTTTCTCAACCAGAAGTTGCTGCATTGCAACGGGTGATTTGAACCATCTCTTTGTTGTGTTTTCTTCTACGAAGCCAGGCTTTCTTATCATTTTAACACAGGACAGATTTCTCATTTTTGCTGACTCGGCACACTGAAGTGTTTCAAATCGGCAAACAAATTTCAGTATCAGACAAAGAAAATCTGTATGTAAAACACAGTTACAAAATGATAAAGCTACGTGGAAAAGTATGTGCAACTTTTGTTAAATCCCGAATTAATTGTGATTAACCAATTTATTTTAAAGCTGAGTTCAGTGTCATTAGTCAGACCTGATTCAGGGTATCCGCAGAGTCTTGAAAAGTATTAAAAGGTGATAAATCAATTTTGGGAAATTCAAGACCCTTATAAAGTATTAAAAAGTCTTATCACGGCTTTATAAAGTCTTAAATTTTGGAATGAAAAAATCTGAATTTGATGCCCAACAGTTTGAGTCCCAAAAACATCGTAAACGTGTGTGAATTTAGTCACTTTTATTTTTAAAAAGAGTGGGAAACAAAGGGTGTGTTAGTAATCCTTCTCTCAGAGCACCAGGGCGGGCGGTGCAGAAGTTTAAAAGCACAATGTACGCTCTGGTGTTCCCGGTGAGTATTACGAACGCACTGAAATGTTAAGATGGAAGAGAATCTCGTGAACGCTGCCGCATAACCAGAATGGTGGTGAGGTATTAAAAAATATTGAGACGGTCTTGAAAAAGTCTTGAAAAGGCATTGAATTTAACTTCAAGATTCCTGCATATACCCTGCCTGATTACTCCACCACTTGTAGAATTATACCAACACTTAAGCCTAATTTATTTGCCGCCATCAGCAAGTTCGCTCGCTCACACACACACACACACACAGACGTTTTGGATTTATACTTCTCCATCTTTGTTATGAAGCAATTCTCCACCAGGACAGCAGAGAGTGTATACCTTTTCTGGCGGGTCTGCAATGATGTCACTGGTTGACTGCAGTTTGTTTACATCAGCTTAGCAATGGCCGACAGAGAGCGAATTTTGATTAAGCTGGAACTGATTGATCTTGAGGAACCAACAAAGAATTCAACATGAGTGAAGTTGACAGCAGCGTCGGTGGAATGTCCGTCCACTAGGCTTGGGCGCTATCCAAATTTTGATACCGTCAAACGCTGAGGTGGGTAGTAACCAGTTACATTTACTCAATTACATTTACTTGAGTAACTTTTTGAAAAAAAAAAAAAGACTTTATGAGTAGTTTTACGTCACCGTACTTTTTACTCTTACTTGAGTATTATTTTTGTTCAGTATCACTACTCCTATTTGAGTAAAATCGCTGAATCCTCTACCTACTGTGAGCAACTTTACAGAAAAACAAACATGTTTTAACAAAAATACACCAGACACACCTACACTTTATTAAAGGAGACCACATGTTTCTGCAGCAGCTTTGTTTTCCTACTCTCATTTTCTAGCTAGCTAGCTGTCTTTATCTAGCTTGCACAAAAGCTAAACATAGCTACTGCTAGCTAAATTAGCTAAATAGATGACTACCTAGCTAGTTTTATAGCCGCATATCTAGCTCTATTAAATGTTGGCATTATATTTTTAAAAATACTTTGAAAAGTGTTTCTTCTGCTTAAAATTTTTTGTTTCGATATCATGTTATGTATTTGTATCCGTGTTTTTAATTTTAGCCTTTAAGATACTAGAATTTCCCCAAAACTTTATATTTGTGTCTGTCTGATGACATCATTTGAAAAAAATCAGATGGATGTTACTCAGTACTCAAGTAGACTTTTTACCAAATACTTTTTTACTCATACTCAAGTATTTTTTGGGACAGCAACTTTTACTTTTACTTGAGTAAAAATATGTTGAAGTAGTGTTACTCTTACTTAAGTAAATTTTTTGGGTACTCTACCCACCTCTGGTCAAACGTCCTCCACATTTTCCCACGGTGTATGTTATTACCGTGACCAGAGATGGACTGGGACCATAATTCGGCCAGGGCATTTTCGGTCATGGCTCCCACCATGAGCACTTACAGCTGACGTTTGGTTCGGACGGCTACCGCTGTTGATTGAAGTGCTGTAAGCTTGCGAACACACCCCCGGCTATACAAATGCTGAGTAAAATGGGGAAGTAGGATCCCGCAATTGACTGAAGCCATAAGCACGCGCAAACACACCCGCGGCCGTATGAGCTCGCGCTGCAACATGGAAGTGCTGATTAAAACGGGCTGATTGTATAGAGGGGTGCGCGAGCGCCCTAGACCGGCCCCAAGTTACCATCAGCTCACCGGAAGTCCCGCTCTGACCGGTAATTTTTTTCATGGTGATATTGAAACAGATACGTTGCTATTTTTAAACACCAGCTGAATACGGTATAACCATAATACCACCCAAGCCTACCATCCACTGAGCAGGACAAGGCAGAAGACAGACGAATATGCAGCTCTTGTTCAGCCTTTAAGGGACATTGATGGTGAAAAGCACTTCAAATACTTTTGCATGATTGTGAACAGATTTGATGAGTTGGGTCGTCATTAGGAGCCACTTTTGACAAATTTAAAGAAAGTGGCATCAAGCATGAAAATATCTTGGGTTATTGGGCCAACCAATTAGAGATGTGCGCTCTCCGTGTCATTCAACGGACAGTTAGGAAAGTGGGCTCTACTCCATTGTCCTTGCAAGCCTGTTGGAGAGCTCTTGTGAAGACGAATAATGGTGTTGCGTGTCTCCGTACCGACACAGACGGAAAATTATAAACTAGCCTTTAGACATGGTGGTGGTATTGTGATGGTCTGGGGCTGATTTGCTGTTTTAAGTTGTGTGTTTCAACCAGTTTTTAAATTTCACACAGTGCCTGGTTGGTTTGGCTAGAATTTTTCCTTTAATAAATTAAATAACCATTTAAAAACTGAGAAAATGAAAGCACTGGTGTTGAGCAATAGCTATTCATAGGCATTTTGAGGGACTTTCAATTTTTCAAGTTGTGCTTTTTCAGCCAATAAAATTCAAATTTCTGCATCGTCAGCTGTCAGCCAACGTGCAAACCTGTGGCAGTAGGGGGAGCTCTCATATGGGACACTCTGTGTCTTTGTCTGTTTACAGCCTTTGCCATCATGGAGGAGACGGAGCTAAATTTCTACTAAAGAGTTATCCATTCCCCAGCCACTGGGGGATTTATTTTTAAACATTTCTCCTCACAGAATGGCAAGGCTTGCCAAGGATACACGTTTATTTTGGTCAAGAAGTTCATTCAGGACCGAGTGTTCCCTCATTTCTGGGTTCAGTTTCAGAGCAGCTCGCAGTTCCAGACCAACGTATCAGAAGCACAGCAGGGACAGACAGGGCTCAGACCCTCGTACAGTCTGAGAACATGATTTGTGAGCTGTGAATGATTGAACCCTACAATATAAGTGTAGTTTGAGCAGGAGTTGCACAGTTTATGCCCAGCTATAGACCGAAGTCATGCACCGTGTGCACGCACGCGTCAAGGTATTATGGGAGGAGCTGTGGTACGTTGGATTCAGAAATTGCTCTCTTTCTGAAAAACTCCACATATCCTTTAAGTTTGAAGGATTTTTTTGTTAATTTTTGTTATTTTAGAATAATAATAATTTTATTTAAAATTTAAAGCACGCAAAAGTGATCAAATATGGTCACTTATCCTATAAATTAATAGTGAATGTCAATTACTACAATACAAATTCCCTAAATTTGTATTTTCGTATAAATTTATTGTTATTTGACAGCATGTGAGAAACATGGGAAAATGTGTTACTCAAGCCCATTTAAAAATTAACATAAAGTCATAAATACACACATAACAATTATGTTGTAGTAAAGAAAGTGCAGAGGACAGCGTAAAGGTCAGACTTCTTGAGTCTCATAGCACCAAAGAAGAAGTTGTTTCTTAGCCTCGTTTTTTGTTGTTTATCGCTGCTCAGTACTCTGCCTGAATGAATAAGGGTGAATAATTACCACACTGAATGAGTGGCGTTCATTATAATGTTCTAGGATTGTTAATTTGTTGCAATTTCTTCCACACTTCCTAAAAAAAGTACGAATAACACTTGCAATAGTAATACTATTTGGTGAGAGAATTACTTTTATATTAGAGTGCTTCTTCCGCTGATTAGGCTCACAGACAAATCCTACTATTGAGTCCACTTGGGCGTCCAAGATTTTGGATTTCTTCTGTTTTTTTGTGTTACTTTTTTGAGCATATGAATACAGTGTATAAGCCAGTAGGAAACCCAGTTCTGGGCCAAATTGTGATGATTTTCATCCATTAAAAACATTGAGAGAAAGCGCCTTAAATTTTCAAATGTTTGCCCAGTTTCATGACTGACAGTGAGGGCTGAGTTAAAGATTGCTTACGTTGCATAATGGTGAAACAAAGAACAACAGCTCTGTTGATCTTTTTAACTGGAAACACACAGATAATGTTTAAATTCACTCCTGCTTGCATAGCATAGCTAACAGTAAAATTGAACAAGGATATTTCTGCCAAACTAACCTCCTCACATCAAATAAACGATGGCTTGAAAGTTTAAACGTTTACATGAATCATTGATAGGAGTTGTTTAAAGATTACAGTTTCTGTGAAACTGTTTAGACTAGCCGTTAGCTCGTAATGTTGGTCAGAATTAATTATTTCTACAACATATCCTCGTTTATAGGTATTCCTACAAATTTTATATTTTATAGTGAAATGGATGCTATCAATTTTTTCCTAAATACATTTTTTTGACATACCTCTGGTGTTATCATACCTGCTAATTTGGCACATAGTTGAGATTAAAACTGATGCTTTATAATGCTATAATACTTGCTTGTAAACCTCTACAATTTTGCGAGAGCCTGCGTTTTTAGTTAATGGTTTTTATGGCACGTACCGTAGCATAGTAGTCCAAGCATTGTTCAATTAAAGCAAACTAAAAATAACGATCTTATGTAAAATTGTAGAGCAGGGGGGTAGTCAATTAATTTAACCAAAGGTCCAATTCAGAACACGACCGGCCCTTGATCCTCTACCAGGTGATGCTTCTGCAGCAATCACTCAGAAGCGTTCCGGACAGAGCTGGGTCTGGGTTCGGATCCGGAACGCCATTTGTAGAGGTGTCTTAATGCATGATCGGTATGGGCCTTACTGTAGATAAATAACTGATAGAATGCCACTTCAAAATGAACCTCATTTAAACTTGATATGCTCTTTTGGGGTCTAGTCTAGTGGTCTCCAAAAAGTCATTCAAAAAGGCCCGGTACAAAATGACCCATGGACCGGTATCGGACTGGGAACCAGTGGTCGGGGACCTCTGGTCTAGACAACATGACTGAATCTTGTTTTTCCTGTTGTTTTGCCTCCTGTCTTCCACCTCCGTCACTTGCACCTCCTTTTTTTTCCCGTCTGACTTGCAACGCTTGTGCTTTCGGTCTATTCAGCAAAAACGGGCGCGGCCATCAAATTGCAGAGCAATAACATCCTGGTGGCGCTTTGGTCGGACCCACTTTTACTACAGGATCAGGGGCCTTCCTTTTTAAGCTCGTACAAGCAACAGCACTGCCTATACCACACATGAAGGGACACACACATATGCTCATAAATATGTAAGCAAGAGAGACACGGAACAAATTAGATGAAAATGAATCAATAACACTCAAAATTCTGCTCTCTTGGCGAGCAGACCCCACCAAGACCTCTGCCTGGCTGCTTCTGAATTATAGATGTCTGAGTGACAGATGAATGCTGGCGGGAGATGAATGTCTGTCACTAATCCCGCGTGTGTGTGTGTGTGTGTGTGTGTGTGTGTTTGAGGGGCAAACACACGCCGTCACGCTTTGGTTCAACTCAAAAAAGTTGCAAAACGGTTAAATCTGCCTTCATTTTTTTTTTTAGCATGACTAAGCACTGCAGCTGCTAATGCATACACACACACACAGAGAGAGAGAGACAGGCACCTTCACACACTTGTGTCAACAACAGGTTTCAGTGACTCCTTGAACCACATGAGGTATTCACTGTTGTGGTAGAGCATAATGATTGACTGGCTGGAGCCTGATCTGCGTCAGACAGAGCAGGAGACTGTGAACTGTGCTGCAGGCAATTACTTTGTTTTAGAGCACAAAAAAGAAGGAGGAGGAGGAGGGGAAGAAAGGGAAGCATATAGGGAATGAATGCAGGGGGAAAGATTTAGCAGAATGGGGGGAAGGGCTGTGGTTAGCTAACAGTGACACCTGGTGGTGAGGAGCAGAACCGCAGCTCCTTCTAATGAATAAAACGGAGGGAAATAATGCTCGTCTAAAGGCTCCAGAGAAAGTGTTCTCCGGCATTATAAGCAATGCTCCCTTACTGAAGAATGAGAACATAATTTACTCAGAGCACCGAGTGAAATTCAATATATTCAATTTATTTTTCATTCTAAGCGTTTTAGTTATGAACTCTTTGGTAATGAAAAGGCAATTTGGGCTGCAAAAATCAAAGCACTTCTTTAAAAAAAAAAATTGAAGTATGATGCATTCATAACACAAATGAATTTTGTTTGATCCCTTTCTTCTAAATCAAGCACGTTCTTGTTGATTGGGGTAAAAAGCCAATGAGTTTTTTGAAGAGTCCGGTAAATGCGAGGTGTGGGGTAAAAAACGGAAACTTCATGTCCATGTTCGGCATATTTATGAGTGGAAGCATGATGAGGACTGTTAATGTCGTTCCAACTCTTAAATTATAAAAATCATTCCTAAAATTTCTGTAGATGCTTTATTAGATTTTGTAGATGTTTTTTTTTTACAAACTTGTCTTAAAGTCGGCTTCAAACATTTACATTTTTTAGGATCAGAGTATGACTGTTTCATAAAATTTGACTTGTCTACATATCTGCTGTTAAAAAGAAGTGGAGTTTTGCAGTTTTGCGGGACATTTGCGGGACAAACCCCGCAATTTTTTGAAAGCCACAACTGGCTAAAAAACGTATTATTGTCAATAAAAAGAATGGAAAGGTAACCAATACGCATTTATAAGCACTTAAACTTTGGAATACTCGTATACTTTGAAAGAATCACATCTATTTTCATATTGTGCATAATGTTCTGGTCTAATCTGATCTGACATAGTCCAGAAATCAGTTTTTACTTTAACATAAAACCACAACAATCCCAAATTTCACTCAACAAAACTACAAGTTGATTCTAGTTTTCAAAGTGGAGGTGGGTTTGACCATCATCCCTGATTTCATGCAAAGCATCAAGTTGCAAGTCCTATATATTCTGAGTTTTATACTTTAAAGAACATTCAAACACCCACCTCGCAGTAAATGTACATCTTTAGCCTCAAGTTAATAATTTGATCGTCTCAGTCAATGTTTTTCACTGGTAAGTTTACAGATTTTTCTTAGAAATGTATGAATTTTCAATTCAAAATTGAGAATATCAGTTGTACTCTTGTGATATACGCCTTAAATCATACAATTTCACTCTTTTCTGTCAGATTTAAGACTTTGCAACATCAGAGAATATCCGAATTTCTTTATTATAAATATGATATTAATCTCAAGATTCCTTTACCCTTTTTCTCAATTTATTGTTTTATTTGAACTTAACATGTCTCTAATATGTCGTCTTAGTGCTTTTTCAAGGTCTTGTCTTTGTCAAATTATCCGTTGTACCCGGTTTATGAAACTCAGGCAACAGATTTTACAAACTCTGTTTTCACTTTCACACCTGGCACTTACTGAAATCTATAGATATGAATGTGTTTGTGTGTTAATTTAGATTATCTGGTGTTTGACTGACTGTGTCACATTCAAGGGCAGATAAGTAGAATCTTATCTCTTCCGTCGTCTTCTTTCCTTTCAGCAAAGCTCCGATAGCTCCAATAAATTGCATGCATGATCTCGTGTAAACCTTTTTCTGTAAACTCTTCACTATGATGCTTGGATGTGCTGGATGTCAGCTCTTCCCTCACAGCCTTTCTGGCTGTATTGAGTTTTGTTCTTGTCATTTCAGCCACTTGAACAGACCAATTATTGGATTCTTTCTTTGGGATGCCTGCGCCACACAATGAATCGGTCCTTGCATAGGCTCGTGCTTCCTGCAGTTCTCGTAGACCTTTTGGCCATCATTTCATAATTGCCCGATCGCAATTATTTGAGCTGCCATTCACCATTCACCTGCCATGTTTCCATCAATACTTCCACGTAGTTTGCCATCATCTTGGCTCTTTCTTTCATGACAGTTTAAAAGCACTGCTGTTTCTGGTGGTGCTTGGCGTCTAGTATATATCAAATGTACTTGTAATGTCAATATGTGACCCTTTTATAAGAAAAATGTGGCTTCAAATAACTGACAGATGGCCTTTTTTTTATTTTTGCAAGGTTTTAGTTAGGTGGAATCAGCTAAAAGTGATACTAAAGCAGAAACTATTAACTGTACTTGTAAAACTTTTTGTTATCTAAATGTAATTTTACTGTTCTATTGAAGCAGAGTATTATTGGTTTAGGATAGGCAGTGTTTTTTATAATAATAATAATAATAATAATAATAATAATAATAATGCATCAGTTTTATATAGCACTTTTTTGAATATTTAAAGACTCGCTAAAATATAGTTGTCATTTTTTAATGAGCAGCAATCTTTTTGACACCTGGTAGTAACACTCTTGCCAACGGAATTCAAGGCATTTGTGAGGATTCTCGAATTCCTAGCATAAGTTGTAGGCTCTTGTGTCACCGGAAGTCTGTACAGGTTTTAACATTTGCAAGAAAAACGTACAATGGGAACCCAACTGAAGCGCTTTCTGAAACAGGAAGAACCGGCCTACCATTACTGGGACAATGCCCAATGGCCAGTCCAGCTCAGTCCTCATCCAGACCCAGAGCAGGTTCAGTCGGCGTAAGTTGCTTGGTGTGGACATGTGTCCAGGGGGAGGGGGCATCTCTGCGAGCACAAACCGCAGCCTGCATCCTGGAGCGAAGGGCTAGCGCTGGTCTATCCAGACACGCCTCCTTCCTCTGGACACAGGTCCGCACACAGCAGCGCAGTATCTCGATCCGCTGGGCTGCACGTAGTATTGGTGGGGATGCAGCGCTATTTCTGCACCCTTGGATCGGGTTATTGGTGGGGAAAATTCAGTAGTCACTGATTATTGGTGGGGACACGTCACCTCTGTCCATGCCAAATCTAGGCCCATGTCTCCAACTAGTTGCCAACAATTGCAGTTTAGCGAGATACCAAGTTAAAGAAAACCATGGTGCTTTTTAAGACTTGACTTTTTCAACGCAACTGCCAAAAAAACTCAGTGTAATCCCAAACCGGATTCTGCCTTTAGCTGTTTTTTAAGGACAAATTGGAAACTTCGACCTTGGGTACACATTAAGTGCCAAAAACCATGAGTACCCCTCAATTCTTAATTTTCACCTGATGCCAGAGCCGCCCAACTTGAGGGAAAAACAGTGCTATGCTCTTCTGCCCTCCAGTCATTGTTCAAACATACTCAAGTTTAATTTTGCCAAAATATCGGAGTTGTGGAACTACTGAGCACACTAATCTCAACTTGATTGATTGATTGATTCTTTATTTCGAACATAAAACATTTTTATACAACACAAAACAATTAACAATTAAAGTCCGAAAAGGAGTAGTTAGAAATAAAACGTATACATTTCTACCCCCTTTTCACTTATTCTTATCAACTTCTCTTATTAAATTGTAAAATAAAAAAAAAATAAAAATTTTAAAAATATATACATGAAAATAAAACAAATATATGTGAAAATGAAAATAAAGTAAGAAAATAAAAAATATATAATAATTATACTAAATAACAAGTAGATTAAAGCATACCATCAACTTCCTGTATTACCCTATTTAACCCAGCTCATCAACATAAATATCCAATAAACATTTTTTGTAGCTAACTTGTACAAATTAGGTAATTTTGCAGGATTCTATCGAAAAACTAAAATCTGTGTTAATCAATCTGTGTGGCAATCTTTCCTCACGACATTTTATCATGATCAGTACTCTTTAATAGTTATTATTATAAGTGGTGGTAAAATACCATAAAATGAATGCAAGCTACATAAAAAGAAGAAGCCGACAATGCATGGTAGCGAGCTGAACAAACCACTTGACAGCAGCGTGACTTTAAGCAGCCTGCTTGTCGAGACGGATCGATGTCAGTGTTGTGGAGAGTTTTTGTGACAGAAGGGGACAAAAGTAAGGCAGACGGCTAATTATGTTCAGCAAAGTACTCTTATATACTCAGTATTGGCAAGTACGCAAATATAATTCGTCATAGTTGATTTGACAAAGTTATCAGTGCAGCCCTAGTTTTTAGTATATTTTATAGAGGTACAGCAATGATACATAGTTTTGTTTCATTCTCAGTAAAGGACGTTTTGAGAGTTGGAGTGCTCACTAAGCGGTGAAGGATAACAACCTGTGCAGAATTATCACTGTGATGCTTCATTTTGATGATTCTCTTGCAGAAGCTCTCGATTCTAAATTACACCAACTCTTTTTCGCATACGCAGGCGTTTCACAAGACGTATCAGGATGACTACTAAAAGGATCACGCTGTTTTTTTTAAAGTATACATTGTATTCACACGCCCTGCGATGGACTGGCGACCCGTCCAGGGTGTCCCCCGCCTCTCGCCCCTTGACCGCTGGAGATAGGCGCCAGCTGCCCCGCGACCCTCTGTGGAGGAATAAGCGGCTACAGAAAATGGATGGATGGATGGATTGTATTCACACAGTGTCAAAGCCTGGATTGCCCTGTGATGTTTTTTTTTTAACCTATTATTGTGTTCTAGCTCTCAGAGCAAAAGTAATTAACCACATGTTCTGCATACGCCTGCATGTTTTCAGGGCATACCCTTGAGGACGTTGTATTGATTTATTATTGATTTCTTAGCTCTAACCTGATAACCTCTAAGGTGCTATGTGCTTGACGCATCAATATGTTGCGCTCAAACTAATTACATCCTACGTCTTACTAATTACACGCTTCTTTGTCTCCTTTGTGTAGCTGCCCTCCAAAAAATGTCAGCATTGTTGCTCTGCTACAATGACATCATAGGTTAGCTAGTGATCTGAGACGGTGACACAGCTTTAAGATGTCCAAATTCAGCTGTAATTCATTCATATAAATTGCTAATTCAAAACTAATTTCAGTTGAGTTGAGTTCTTCAACCTGTTGGTTTTAATAGAAGTTTGTCCACAGAACAAGACACTTTTAGAGTGTTTTCACACCTGTAGGGTTTAGTCTTTTTAAAATGAACCCTAAGCTGTTTTACCCTGTGGTCCAGGTTGTTAGCGCAGATGTAGTAATTGTACTTGGATGTAATTTGTGTTAACTACATAGTATCTTGTGTTAACTACAAGTGTCCTTTTGCTAACTACCAATGGCGTATATTGCTCATGACATTGGTGACCTGGATGGGACAAAACTGGGGGGGTGGGGGGTGCGAGCGCACGCCAAAACTGGATGAGAGGAATAAAGGAGCCGATCTGGGACGGTCCGGGTCGACCCGAAGTTACCCGACCGGGAAAATGCCCGATGGCCAGTCCAGGCCGGTACACATCCAGATCCGGGGCAGGTGCTGTCAGCGTGGGCGACCAGTCGAAAAAGACACGCCTCCTTCCACAGACAGCAGGACAGCACCTCAGTCCGCTGGGCTGCACGTATTATTAGTGAGGATGCAGCTGCACCCTTGGATTTAGTTATTGGTGGGTACACTTCCCCTCCATCCATGTCCAAATCTACACCCATGCTAACTACGTTATCTTTTTCTACATAGTATCTTGTGCTAACTGCATGTTATCTTGGGCTAAGTGCATGGTATCTTGTGCTAACTACAAGGGATCTTGTACTAACTACATGTTATTTCGTGCTAACTACATGTTATTTCGTGCTAACTACATGTTGTTTTGTGCTAACTACATGTTATTTTGTGCTAACTACATGATATCATGTACTAACTACATGTTATTTCGTGCTAACTACATGTTATTTCGTGCTAACTACATGTTATTTCGTGCTAACTACATGTTGTTTTGTGCTAACTACATGTTATTTTTGTGCTAACTACATGTTGTTGTGTACTAACTACATGTTATTTCGTACTAACTACATGTTATTTCGTGCTAACTACATGTTATTTCGTGCTAACTACATGTTATTTCGTGCTAACTACATGTTGTTTTGTGCATGTTATCATGTACTAACTGCATGTTATTGTGTACTAACGACATATTGTGTACTAACTACATGTTATTGTGTACTAACTACATGTTATTGTGAACTAAAATGTTATTGTGTACTAACTACATGTTATTGTGTACTAACTACATGTTATTGTGTACTAATTACATGTGATTGTGTACTAACTACATGTTATTGTGTACTAACATGTTATTGTGTGCTAACATGTTATTGTGTGCTAACTACATGTTATTGTTTACTAACTACATGTTATTGTGTGCTAACTACATGTTATTGTGAACTAAAATGTTATTGTGTACTAACTACATGTTATTGTGTACTAACTACATGTTATTGTGTACTAATTACATGTGATTGTGTACTAATTACATGTGATTGTGTACTAACTACATGTTATTGTGTACTAACATGTTATTGTGTGCTAACTACATGTTATTGTGTACTAACTACATGTTATTGTGTACTAACGACATATTGTGTACTAACTGCATGTTATTGTGTACTAATGACATATTGTGTACTAACTACATGTTATTGTGTACTAACTACATGTTATTGTGTACTAACTACATGTTATTGTGAACTAAAATGTTATTGTGTACTAACTACATGTTATTGTGTACTAACTACATGTTATTGTGTACTAATTACATGTGATTGTGTACTAACTACATGTTATTGTGTACTAACATGCTATTGTGTGCTAACTACATGTTATTGTGTACTAACTACATGTTATTGTGTGCTAACTACATGTTATTGTGTGCTAACTACATGTTATTTCGTGCTAACTACATGTTATTTCGTGCTAACTACATGTTATTGTGTACTAACTACATGTTATTGTGTACTAACTACATGTTATTGTGTACTAACTACATGTTTTGTGCTAACTACATGTTATTGTGTACTAACTACATGTTATTGTGTACTAACTACATGTTATTGTGTACTAACTACATGTTATTGTGTGCTAACTACATGTTATTGTGTACTAACTACATGTTATTGTGTACTAACTACATGTTATTGTGTACTAATTACATGTGATTGTGTACTAACTACATGTTATTTTGTACTAACATGTTATTGTGTGCTAACTACATGTTATTGTGTACTAACTACATGTTATTGTGTGCTAACTACATGTTATTGTGTGCTAACTACATGTTATTGTGTGCTAACTACATGTTATTGTGTACTAACTACATGTTATTGTGTACTAACTACATGTTATTGTGTGCTAATAATTACATGTTATTTCGTGCTAACTACATGTTATTTCGTGCTAACTACATGTTATTTTGTGCTTACTACATGTTATTGTGTACTAACGACATGTTATTGTGTGCTAACTACATGTTATTGTGTACTAACTGCATGTTATTGTGTACTAACTACATGTTATTGTGTACTAACTACATGTTATTGTGTGCAAACTACATGTTATTGTGTGCTAACTACATGTTATTGTGTACTAACTACATGTTATTGTGTACTAACTACATGTTATTGTGTACTAACTACATGTTATTGTGTAGTAACTACATGTTATTGTGTAGTAACTACATGTTTTTGTGTACTAACTACATGTTTTTGTGTACTAACTACATGTTTTTGTGTACTAACTACATGTTTTTGTGTACTAACTACATGTTTTTGTGTACTAACTACATGTCTTTGTGTACTAACTACATGTTATTGTGTACTAACTACATGTTATTGTGTACTAACATGTTATTGTGTGCTAACTACATGTTATTGTGTGCTAACTGCATGTTATTGTGTACTAATGACATGTTATTGTGTACTAACTACATGTTATTGTGTACTAACTACATGTTATTGTGTACTAACTACATGTTATTGTGTACTAACTACATGTTATTGTGTACTAACTACATGTTATTGTGTACTAACTACATGTTATTGTGTACTACCTACATGTTATTGTGTGCTAACTACATGTTATTGTGTGCTAACTACATGTTATTGTGTAATAACTACATGTTATTGTGTACTAACTGCATGTTATTGTGTGCTAACTACATGTTATTGTGTGCTAACTGCATGTTATTGTGTACTAACTGCATGTTATTGTGTACTAACTACATGTTATTGTGTACTAACTACATGTTATTGTGTACTAACTACATGTTATTGTGTACTAACTACATGTTATTGTGTACTAACTACATGTTATTGTGTGCTAACTACATGTTATTGTGTGCTAACTACATGTTATTGTGTACTAACTACATGTTATTGTGTACTAACTACATGTTATTGTGTACTAACTACATGTTATTGTGTACTAACTACATGTTTTTGTGTACTAACTACATGTTTTTGTGTACTAACTACATGTTATTGTGTACTAACTACATGTTATTGTGTACTAACTACATGTTATTGTGTGCTAATAATTACATGTTATTTCGTGCTAACTACATGTTATTTCGTGCTAACTACATGTTGTTTCGTGCTAACTACATGTTATTGTGTACTAACTACATGTTATTGTGTACTAACTACATGTTATTGTGTACTAACTACATGTTATTGTGTACTAACTACATGAT
>SSNR01000079.1:985941-1016984 GCA_006937965.1 Callopanchax toddi
GTTATTGTGTTTTATGTTACGGCTGTCTCCGAGATCTATACTCTTTCCATGTTCTTCTCTACTCCCTTCTTGTTATTGTGTACTAACTACATGTTATTGTGTACTAACTACATGTTATTGTGTACTAACTACATGTTATTGTGTACTAACTACATGTTATTGTGTGCTAACTACATGTTATTGTGTGCTAATAACTACATGTTATTGTGTGCTAATAACTACATGTTATTTCGTGCTAACTACATGTTATTGTGTGTTAATAACTACATGTTGTTTTGTGCATGGTATCATGTACTAACTGCATGTTATTGTGTACTAACGACATGTTATTGTGTACTAACTACATGTTATTGTGTACTAACTACATGTTTTTGTGTTCTAATAACTACATGTTATTGTGTACTAACTACATGTTATTGTGTACTAACTACATGTTATTGTGTACTAATTACATGTGATTGTGTACTAACTACATGTGATTGTGTGCTAACTACATGTTATTGTGTACTAACTACATTTTATTGTGTACTAACATGTTATTGTGTGCTAACTACATGTTATTGTGTGCTAACTACATGTTATTGTGTACTAACTACATGTTATTGTGTACTAACTACATGTTATTGTGTACTAACTACATGTTATTGTGTGCTAACTACATGTTATTGTGTAATTACATGTTATTGTGTACTAATTACTTGTTATTGTGTACTAACTACATGTTTTGTGCTAACTACATGTTATTGTGTACTAACTACATGTTATTGTGTAGTATCTACATGTTATTGTGTACTAACTACATTTTATTGTGTACTAACATGTTATTGTGTGCTAACTACATGTTGTTGTGTACTAATTACATGTGATTGTGTACTAACTACATGTTATTGTGTGCTAACTACATGTTATTGTGTACTAACTACATGTTATTGTGTACTAACTACATGTTATTGTGTACTAACTACATGTTATTGTGTACTAATTACATGTGATTGTGTACTAACTACATGTTATTGTGTACTAACATGCTATTGTGTGCTAACTACATGTTATTGTGTACTAACTACATGTTATTGTGTGCTAACTACATGTTATTGTGTGCTAACTACATGTTATTGTGTGCTAACTACATGTTATTGTGTACTAACTACATGTTATTGTGTACTAGCTACATGTTATTGTGTACTAGCTACATGTTATTGTGTACTAACTACATGTTATTGTGTACTAACTACATGTTATTGTGTGTTAATAACTACATGTTATTGTGTGCTAATAACTACATGTTCTTTCGTGCTAACTACATGTTATTGTGTGTTAATAACTACATGTTGTTTTGTGCATGGTATCATGTACTAACTGCATGTTATTGTGTACTAACGACATGTTATTGTGTACTAACTACATGTTATTGTGTACTAACTACATGTTATTGTGTACTAACTACATGTTATTGTGCACTAACTACATGTTATTGTGTACTACCTACATGTTATTGTGTGCTAACTACATGTTATTGTGTACTAACTACATGTTATTGTGTACTAACTGCATGTTATTGTGTACTAACGACATGTTATTGTGTGCTAACTACATGTTATTGTGTACTAACTGCATGTTATTGTGTACTAACGACATGTTATTGTGTACTAACTACATGTTATTGTGTACTAACTACATGTTATTGTGTACTAACTACATGTTATTGTGTGCAAACTACATGTTATTGTGTGCTAACTACATGTTATTGTGTACTAACTACATGTTATTGTGTACTAACTACATGTTATTGTGTACTAACTACATGTTATTGTGTACTAACGACATGTTATTGTGTACTAACTACATGTTATTGTGTACTAACATGTTATTGTGTGCTAACTACATGTTATTGTGTTCTAACTACATGTTATTGTGTACTAATTACATGTTATTGTGTACTAACTACATGTGATTGTGTACTAACTACATGTGATTGTGTGCTAACTACATGTTATTGTGTACTAACTACATGTTATTGTGTACTAACTACATGTTTTGTGCTAACTACATGTTATTGTGTACTAACTACATGTTATTGTGTACTAACTACATGTTATTGTGTACTAACTACATGTTATTGTGTGCTAATAATTACATGTTATTGTGTGCTAATAACTACATGTTATTGTGTACTAACTACATGTTATTGTGTACTAATTACATGTGATTGTGTACTAACTACATGTGATTGTGTGCTAACTACATGTTATTGTGTACTAACTACATTTTATTGTGTACTAACATGTTATTGTGTGCTAACTACATGTTATTGTGTGCTAACTACATGTTATTGTGTACTAACTACATGTTATTGTGTACTAACTACATGTTATTGTGTGCTAATTATTACATGTTATTGTGTGCTAACTACATGTTATTTCGTGCTAACTACATGTTGTTTTGTGCTAACTACATGTTATTGTGTACTAACTACATGTTATTGTGTACTAACTACATGTTATTGTGTACTAACTACATGTTATTGTGTACTAACTACATGTTATTGTGTACTAACTACATGTTATTGTGTACTAACTACATGTTATTGTGTACTAACTACATGTTATTGTGTACTAACTACATGTTATTGTGTGCTAATAACTACATGTTATTGTGTACTAATTACATGTGATTGTGTACTAACTACATGTGATTGTGTACTAACTACATGTTATTGTGTGCTAACTACATGTTATTGTGTACTAACTACATGTTATTGTGTACTAACTACATGTTATTGTGTACTAACTACATGTTATTGTGTACTAACTACATGTTTTGTGCTAACTACATGTTATTGTGTGCTAACTACATGTTATTGTGTACTAACTACATGTTATTGTGTACTAACTACATGTTTTGTGCTAACTACATGTTATTGTGTACTAACTACATGTTATTGTGTACTAACTACATGTTATTGTGTACTAACTACATGTTATTGTGTACTAACTACATGTTTTGTGCTAACTACATGTTATTGTGTACTAACTACATGTTATTGTGTACTAATTACATGTTATTGTGTACTAACTACATGTTATTGTGTGCTAACTATATGTTATTGTGTACTAACTACATGTTATTTTGTACTAACTACATGTTTTGTGCTAACTACATGTTATTTTGTACTAATTACATGTTATTGTGTGCTAATAACTACATGTTATTGTGTGCTAATAACTACATGTTATTTCGTGCTAACTACATGTTATTGTGTGTTAATAACTACATGTTATTGTGTACTAACTACATGTTATTGTGTACTAACTACATGTTATTGTGTACTAACTACATGTTATTGTGTACTAACTACATGTTATTGTGTACTAACTACATGTTATTGTGTGCTAACTACATGTTATTGTGTGCTAATAACTACATGTTATTGTGTGCTAATAACTACATGTTATTTCGTGCTAACTACATGTTATTGTGTGTTAATAACTACATGTTGTTTTGTGCATGGTATCATGTACTAACTGCATGTTATTGTGTACTAACGACATGTTATTGTGTACTAACGACATGTTATTGTGTACTAACTACATGTTATTGTGTGCTAACTACATGTTATTGTGTACTAACTACATGTTTTGTGCTAACTACATGTTATTGTGTGCTAACTACATGTTATTGTGTGCTAACTATATGTTATTGTGTACTAACTACATGTTATTGTGTACTAACTACATGTTTTGTGCTAACTACATGTTATTGTGTACTAACTACATGTTATTGTGTACTAACTACATGTTATTGTGTACTAACTACATGTTATTGTGTACTAACTACATGTTATTGTGTGCTAACTACATGTTATTGTGTGCTAACTACATGTTGTTTTGTACTAACTACATGTTATTGTGTACTAACTACATGTTATTGTGTACTAACTACATGTTATTGTGTACTAACTACATGTTATTGTGTACTAACTACATGTTATTGTGTACTAACTACATGTTATTGTGTACTAACTACATGTTGTTTTGTGCTAACTACATGTTGTTTTGTGCTAACTACATGTTATCTTGTGCTAACTACAAGGGAACCTGTGCTAACTACATGTTATTTTGTGCTAACTATAAGTCAATGCCAATTTATTTATAAAGCACTTTAAAAACAACAGAGCTGCACCAAAGTGCTGTACAGCAACAATAAAAACAATCACATCAAAACAATAAAATAGCAATACAACATTATCATAAAAGCAAGGATAAAAATAAATGTTATTTTGCGCTAACTACATGGTATTTTGTGCTAATTACATGGTATCTTGTGCAAACTACATGGTATCGTGTGCTTAATAAATGGTGTATTTGCCTACTACATGGTTTCTTGTGTGCATCAGATACTCACTTGTATGAACCAAATACACCCCAGATAATATATTGTGCTCACGTGACAGTATCTGGTGTGCAAGGGAAATCCATTTTAAAAATAATTTCATGTAAAAAGAATTCAATGTTTGCAAAAATATCTTTTATTTACAGTTGATATACACTTGATCATAGAAACGAACGTTTAGAGCTTTGTTTCCCCAAAAATGTTTTCCTCAAAATGCTGTCAATATTAATCTACTGTTATCTCTTGAAAAGGAGAAGGCTGCTCAGCTTCACTCTGCAGATAACAAACAATATAGAAGATTTTCCTAAAGTAAAACAAAAAGTTTTCTATTGTTCAGCATAAGTAAATGACGATGTGTTTTGTGATCATTTTACATTTTGCCATGATGATGTTTTATATCAAAATCAAGCAAGTGATTTGAGAGATACTCAAAATGAAAATGAAAAATATACAGACATTATGATTTTTCCATTGTACGTGAAAAGTGACTGATGCTTTTGGATCTTCGATATTTGGGATAATTTACTAGGAATAAAACAACAACTAGGACATCAGATCAGTCAAAGCTCCATTTCTGTTTCATTTCAGTGGATGATGAAGTCTTGTTTGATAGCTTAACTTCCTTTGCCTTGTTTTGGCTTTCCTAATGACTTCCATGTATAAAAACCCAACGATAATTAGAACACTTCAAAGTTTTTGCACCAACTTTTTGATGCTAAATGTGAAAACTTTAAATCAGGAAAGAAAACCACCTGGCTGTATGTAGGTAAATATTCAATTTAAATTGTTTAAAAGCAGAAACAAGAAGTTACTCAGCTCAGTTGTGTGAAAAACAAGCTACTAATCCAACATTTGAATGTTAAAAGACCAGATTTTTTTTCCCCATACCTCAAAGGGGCAGCAGTAACAAAAGGCAGAAAGCAAGTTAAAGGCAGCTTTATGATTGAAAGATGGTGCAATACGTTGAAAGACTGACTCCAGTATTAGCTCAGTTACCTTATATTTTAAAGTTCTTCATGCTAAATTCAGATTCACAACTTCATATATTTGCAAATTGCCCCCTCCTTCACTTCATATCTAAATCTTGGCTGGCCAAATGAAGGGAGAAGGATGGCTGCACATCCAAAACCTCGTTTTAAATAAATGATCCCACTAAGACCAGCACATCTAAACTGTTTTAAGATTTTAAGACGGAATGTGTGATGAATTTTCTGCTGCTAACTGACGACGCTGCCAACTCCTTCTGCAGGCTCTTTCTGCATATTGGACCCTACTTAAAAATCCTTTCACGTATGTGAATCAATTGCCTCTAAATTTGAAAGAGACATGCATCATATGAATCTCGTTTATCTTGCATGGGAAATATTTGATAAAGATGTTACGCTCTCTGGGCTAGACGTGATTTTACAGTCATACCTGCCTTCTGCGATCACAGTTTTGTGCCACTGGCCATTCAGCACCGCCAATGGGAGTGTCAGGGGTTAATTGCCATGTTAGAGGCCACCCACACAGAAGTCGGAGAAAGAAAGCCGAGCATTAGTCAGTCACTTTCTCCTCGCCTGCATTTTTCCCCAAACATCCGGCCTGAGGATTTGAGTTTTCAGTCGACCACACATGAGCCCCACGCCTCTGAGCTTAGAACGTTTTCAGAAACTTGAACCAGTCGTGCCTGACGCATTTTGTCAAGACTTCCCATCGGCTCTTTCCAGACAAATACACGGAGAACGTATTCAATTACTAAATCACCTTGGTCTGGTTGCCAGGCAACATTAGAGCAAGAACTGCTGAATCCATTTCCTTTCAGCCTCTGGTGATTTGTTTTCTGTTGTTTATGTACATTAGTCTGAGAGAAAGAGAAAAGTGGGGAAAATGATTTACAACGGAACCGGAACGGCAGCACGGACGAAAATACTTAAAACCCGCCCACATAAATAAACATAAAGACAGTCTGTGACAAAGTTTTCCAATTTGTAGGCGTTTTGGTATTTTTGGTGCGTTTCTTATTAATCACACAAGTTATTTTCTTGGCGTCTCCAGTAAATATTTCATTTTGCATAGTCTCACACTCAATTTATATCCTTGGTTTATCGTCTAAACAGTCGTGATGTTTTGTTAAATCTTCAGATTACACAATCTGCACATAACTTCATAACCCAAAATTTTATTAGACTTTATTTTACTTTACTAAAAGCTCAGATAATGTAAAAAAATGCACAAACCTATATGTAAAATATGTGTTTTTGCTGGAACAGACTTTGCCAATTGTTCGGATAACACGGACAAACTGCAGATAGTTGCTCATGCCGAAGTTCCGGTTTCTACGGTAAATTCTTTGAAATGTCTTTACTAAATGTTCAGCAACATCAATTTTATTTTTGATTTCTCTGAAAAACTTTTTTTGATGTTTTGCAAAATGCTCGGATAACAAACTGCATAGACTTAAACACGAATAAAATGTTGTTTCTCCAGTAACGTTCATACGCATATGATACTTCGTTTCTTTGGTAAACCTTTCGTGATGTTTAGCTAAACATGCGAGCAACAGAAGTAAAATGCATGTTAGCATCGTACACAAAGTGTTTTCTCCAGTAAACGCTCTGTGATGCTTTGCTAAAATGTTCAGGGGACGTCAACAAACAGATGGACGTAATTTGGGGGGACACATGGCTTACTGTTTTAGGTGTAAGGTAGATCGTGGCACTTGAAGCCCGTTGTGCCTTCCACCACCACTTTTGAAGTCGAATTTTCGTCTTTGCTCACATAAACTGATTACAGTGGTGGGCCGTCAGGGCCTTCTCTGCTGGCCTAAACTTCTTCTGAAAATATTTTTAAATAAAAAAATATTATTTTACCCACTTGGCTGTGCCACTCCCAGTGGTAAAATACCAAGGTATGGTGTTGTCCAATCAGATTTCAGCTAGCTTGTGTTGTTAGGCAGATTCAAGTCTGCCGCTAGGGGCCTCTAGGCCCAAGTGCTTCTCCCTGAGCCTTCAGTATCATCAGAGCAGGCCGCTGTCCGCTTTCAGTCAACAGAGACAATCAGTTGTGACAGCCAATCAACTCTCGAGTCTACTGGCCGAGACCTTCTAGCATACCTCACGTTGTGTTGACGTGAATGCGTCCTGTGATTGGAAAGTTTGGCTCATAGGTGCCGATATCTGAGCTAAACTCGGAGATTCGTTAGTTACCAACAGCTATCGGTGTATTTTTTAAACCCACAGTGGCTGAAGGAAGAGACGGGTTCCTGTCCCAGCTGGAAAAAACTGTCCATCAATTTCACAAAAAGAGCGTTGAACATTACCATAGATAACCGCTTCAGAGACGCTGTAATTATACAGCTGGAAATGCCTGTTGCTTGCTATTGATGGATTTGGTGTTTGGAGCAAGCATTTAATTTGTGTTTTTGTCATGTTAGTTAGCTAGTAATCAATCACCTGTAGCGTGCATCACTGAGCTAAATCGTATGAGCTGTGGTCACAGACCCAGACCAGTTCGATTTGGATCTGATCTGCTCAAACATGTACGTTGACCAGCCTATATTGAGGGTGATGTAATGTGTATGTGTGATTTTGTATGCATTCTGGAGCCGTGGTGTCATATTGATGGTATTATGAGGTGTATTAATTTAGGTTGAACTGAGTAAGGATATCACTGAAGGCCCAGAGGTGAAAGTCATGGCCCGCCCTGACTAT
The DNA here is from genome assembly GCA_006937965.1 of Callopanchax toddi. Lineage (NCBI taxonomy): Eukaryota > Metazoa > Chordata > Actinopteri > Cyprinodontiformes > Nothobranchiidae > Callopanchax > Callopanchax toddi. The sequence goes on from SSNR01000079.1 coordinate 994,026, forward strand.
ATTTAGTTTCTCCATTAAACACTTGTAAATAACACTATTAAACTATGGTCTTTCTCACACAAACACACATTTTTTGTCATCAAATGTATGTTAGAAATTACTTTCCATACATTGATCTCTTGTAAATCTCAGAGTGTGTGTTATTTTACCACTTTGGCTTCTGTAGAAGTGTGTATACATCAGGTTTGTGCTGACAGGCTCGCTCTATCATCCTCAGGTTCATCTGTCGCAACGGGACAGCCGACTAACACACATGTACTGATGCCCGTCCAAAGGTTAACGAGCACGCCGCGCTGTGTGTTTTTGCTCTAAGTGGCAGCGTTGTATGATGAATGTGTTGCTCTGCCGCACCGGGCTCCACCACGTTTTTCTTCACACTTGACTCGGTTGTTATCCGAGGCACGTGGGAATTTTTCTCTCCTCTCGGATTCGGAATAACTTTATTTGTCTGGGACAAATAAATGTGCCGGGGTTTTGTCTTGGGGACACTGATGCAGCAACATTTCGACAGACTAGATCAGAGTGACAGTTTGTGCTGTTGTACATGGCAGCAGGCTGTCTTCCACATCCACTCTTATGACAGCTTGGCTTTATTTTGGGAGTTTATTTTTAATCTTGATTCAGTTGGCCCCGAGCCCTTAGAGAACTTTTAGTTTTTTGTATTTGTTTCTCCATATGGTCTATTTGTGTGTCTCTCATTTGCCTCATGATTAGCTTCTTCATTTGCTTATTTTCAAAATTGTCAAAAGTAATTTTTTTGTCTATTGCCATATTCCCCATAGTTAGATAAGACGACAAATACTATCTGTAACCAGCCCAGTCGTTATCCTGATCCGGCAGTACTCCTTTAGCATTAGCTTAGCAGAAAACAATGTAAGTGAATGGTAACAACTAGCATTGTGAGAAAAATGTCCTTAAAATCACTCAGTAGTCATACTAATTCTACTCGGTGACCTCAATAATCATATAGACACCTACATCCGTAAATAGGGATGTCCCGATAAAACTTTTCCACTTCCAATATGATACCGATATTGCAGCCTTCAGTATTGACCGATACCGATATCAATCCGATATAATACATAAGAAAAAATTACTAACTGCTTCAATTTGAGTGTTCAGAGTTTTATACACTGCCCAAAAGAATGAGATCATTGCTCTTAGTGACCATAAAAAACAGTACAAACAAAATAAACATAACTTTAATAACAAGCCGAAAACAAATAATAGTTGGTTAACTGAAAAGATGACTACAGTTCCTGCTTTTAATACAGACTGTTGATATCGGAGATTTTTGATGAAGTCCGATATAATCCGATATTGTATCTTTGGAGCCGATATCCGATATCGATATCAATATTGGGACATCCCTATCCGTAAACACAAATACTGGCAACTAGGCTAAACCTGGTAAAGTTTTTTGAAGATAATCTCTGTGCAGCTCGCACCTTTGTGTAACTTTTCTTTGTTTTTGAGGTTTGCAAACAAAGTACAGATATGTTTTTACAGAGGTAGGTGTCTTTGGGGCCTCGGCGTCATGTCCTTGAGCCGCTGGTCCACATTCGGCAAGAAGCATCTGGTATGCATGAGTCCCGGACGAGCCCCCAATTGTTACAGCCTGGCTCACATGGCCATAACAAAAGGAGAGACACACACACACCATGTATAAGTTTATGAAAAATATCATTTATTAAATATAAGCTAAAATTTGATTGTGGTTGTCCTGTAAAATAAGCAAAATGTTAAATCATAAGCAAATGTAAGGAGGAGAGCAAAGCATCAGGCAAAAATACAGGGTTTATAAGGCAGAGGCTTCCCAGGTCCACAGGTGTTCACTGTTGCTATCAGCTGCAGCAGGTATAACCTGATTAGACTCACAGACACACAGATTCATAACATCTGTACATACCATTAAATTCTCACCTGTTTGTTGATGCTGATCTTCAAATACTCAAAATATTCATATCAACACAATACGTGATCAGATATCGTCATTAGTCACTCTCAGAAATCTTGTTTTCTTCATTGTGTTACTCATATAGTGCACCTGAGGCACATGCATTGTCCACTTTTTATTCTACATACATATTTCACACTTGCCTGTCTCTCAAAACATTTGACAGCCGGACCTAATTGTGCAAAAATTTGCAAGAGTGTGAAATATATGACTTTATACAGTACAAATCTCACTGATGTGTAAGTGTACACTTTAATTAAAGAGAGGTTCTAGTTAAACCAAAGATTCTCTCACTGCATGATTATTAAAGAAGAGGACAAATGTCAAAGCCCTCCTTTGCCCTTTGGTGCCTGTGTGTCGTGTGTTTAAATTCAAATTGCCTCCAATTCAAGTAGAAGGGCACTGATGGGATCCCCACTGCAGCGGCACTTAACCTATTCGCCTATTTGCCTCTTAACCTTTGATACAGAACTCAAACCCAGTCACAACTCAGAATCCAAATGAGTCTAAAATCCTCATTCTTTGAAGACATGCTCATTCAAAATACTTTCAAGCATCATCTGTGACTCGTATCAAAAGCAACTTTTGACGTAGTTCAAGTTGGATCAAAAGGGAAAACCAGGTTTATTGTGTGTTACAAGCAGAAGAAAGTACGTACTGCAAAGCATTTACATAAGCACTTATTTTTAATTTCATCTATATCTTTCACAGAATAATGTGTCATAAACAAAAAGCAGTACGAAAACCCCCTACAAGAAAAGTAGAAATGCAAATACTGGTTATTAGATATGCACTAACAACGTGCCCTTGATATATACGCAGTGAATACCAATTTTTGCATTAATTTTTGATATTTACTGCATTGTGGTCAGCTCTCCATTCAGCCCGTCTGATTTTTCCACCAATATTTTCATAACTGAACTGTTCTTGGTAATTGCTATGTGTGTTTTTAAATGAGATGGGGAAAGGAAATGTTGACCCCTATTTATCACCAGACATCTTTTTTATAATTGGTGTTTCTTTATGAATTAATTCTTACATTTTTACTTTTTGTTGGACAGCGAGCTTTAAAAATATTGAATCGTTTAAAGAAACCTTGACAAGCGTTGAAAGGTATGAAAATGTTAGTTGCTTGTTCATGGTTTATTTTTAATTTCCTGTCTTTCTCTGCTTTATGTCCTCAGATGTCCCCTTCAGTTTTCAAGTCCACGTCATCTGCTTCCATTACCCATGCATGTTGAGATGTGCTTCAGGTCTTTGTGAGACTTACTTTGGTCTTTCTTGTGCATTGTAGCTTACTGTTCATTTTAGTCTTCCAGTTCAGCGTAACGCCTGTTTCTTGCCTGCAGGTCTGTGTCTACACTGTCATCCAGGTCTAGTTGGACTCTACTGAGATGTGACCAAGGTCTTAAACCTTCACCCTAGGGTTTACAGTCATAACATCATGCTTCTTGTATGCGCTCTGGCTGTTGAGTCTGGATTTAAACTGAAACCCTGCTTTCCCGGTAAAGAAGACCCACCTTCAAGGTTTGGTACCTGCTTAACATCCAGAATCTTTCTTACTTAATTTCTTTATCTGAAGCCTGGTTGAGAAAACCTTAAAGTGTTCTATCGTTTGAAAGGTGGCTAGTCTTTTTTTTATGAGAAATTCATCAGAGTGTTTCCACTTTAATACTACAGGGTGACCATGGCTCAGGGAAAGAGGGGTTGTCCTGATCATGGTTCAATCCCAAGCCATGTGTCAGAGTACTCTTGAGAAAGATATTGAACCCCCAAATGCCTCCAGGGCACCTTGAAACTGGCTGGCCTTTGCTCCTCAGGGATGGGTCAAATGCAGAGAACAAATTCAACTATGTTGTATTGTGGTATATACATAGTGGCCACAAACCACTTCCCCTTTCCTTTCCCCACCTTGTCTATTTGTTGAAATCACCAGTGGCCTTTTTGTTCTATTTTCACCAATTTTCCATCTTACGGAAACAGAAATGAGCAACCGACAAGCAGACGGGCATTGCCGTTGACTCCAGGTCAAGAAGGTTGTGACATTGGACCGATACATGAATGATTCTTATTTTTAGACTAGCTTTGGGAAATGCAAGAGCTTGGCAGTTCTATCAGACACGGTTCTGCCACCATGTATCCTCCTATAGATCCAACTTGGTCTACTTTCTTATTTGCCTTTTAATCACCTTCCAATAGCAGACGTTTTTGATAGACATCAACTGATATGAACTTTCTCAATGGATGATGTTGATATTTGAAAAATAAGATAGCTGATGGTCATGTTTGTATGGGTTTTCAGAATGTTTGCTGCTTCAGTGATTTTAGGATTGTTTTGTCTCAGGTTTCTATGGTATAATGGACTAGAATTACAAGCAATTCATAAGTCTTCAAGGCTTTTATTGACAACTACATTGAGTAAATGCAAAAAGTCTATTGAAGGCAGTTTAGATACAAATCTCTGGTCATGTCTTTGCTCTGATACTGGATTGTAAGTGAGTCTACCTCTTGTTTCAGAAGCTACCGCCCTCATGAATGGTCTCTGGATTCTTTACTGTTTTCAGGACACAGGACTATTGGTAGTCATCACCTTTTCTACTTCAGACAATCCTTTCTCTAGATGCCCCAAACAATCTGAAAATGGATTCTGTGGAGAAAAGGACTTTTCCCCCAGTCCTCATCAGTGCAATCCCTGGACTTTTAGTGGAATATCAGTCTCCCAGAGGTTTTTCTTTAGTATTTTTGTGTCCTTTATGACACCAGGCCAAGAGTAGCTTGTTTAATCATCCTAACATTTTCTCCTAAAAAGGTACTGCCTTTTGCCAGGCCATAGCTGCAAATCAGAATATGCCTAATCTGTTTTATCTGGGTGAATAAAGGTTAAGTACACAAAATGAATCTATCCTGATCAAGCTCTATACTGGTGCTCTGATCCTGCAGCTGAAGCTACTTTAGGAGATAGTTCTGGCATTTGATGAACTTTTTGGGCACCCTGAAAAAACTCTGAGGCAGCGATATTTGTGGCTGACGAAAACATGAAATGGTTTCATGACTTAAAGATTTAGCACAACACCTTTACCTCTGGTTTGTGTCATAAATGTACATCAAAATATCTGAAGAGTTCTTAAGATTTTCAACAATTTCAAAATAAATGCAGAAATGTTCATTTCGGCACCCTGACTGTTGCCCGCTCAAGGCTACTTCACACTAGATGCTGTAGCGGTGCAATCTCCGCAAAGACGAAAAAAACATAGAGTCCTATCACAGCCTGCACATCGGATCCGCTACATTTGCAGTGCGGTTGTGAAGCAAAATGTATTTTCGGCAACAAGTCTATTTTTCCCAGATGCCGCAAGTGAAATTTCATCGAGTTAAAGACATTACATACGCCAGACAGGAAGTGAGATGCTAGCCAGTGAGGTGCGGTATTTTTAAAAATAAAACTTTTAACTACATTGCTGTAGTTAACTTGATTTGAAAATTTAAAAGACAAAGAAACAACATAAGTCTTAATTAAGCATAACATTAAACTATATAAAAACAAAGTGTGCTTACCCATTGCAGAATAAGCCAAGTGAATAAATAGTCCTCAACAAAAGTATGAGAAGTTGATTGTTTACTAGTGATGTGACGTTCATGAACGAGTTGAATCTTTTGAACGGCTCCTTGTAAAGAACTGTTCTTTTTTTTGTATTAACTGTGATGTTTGAGGCAGGAGGCAATATTCAATGACACGGCTCTTTATTTTAAACAACATCAGTGAGCATGGCAACATGAACCCATCAGTTCTATCAAGGAAGATAATTAGCAACGCACACATAGGTGTTGCAACAAAGAGTGTCCCCAAACATGGTTCCACGTAACATTTTTCTTTCAAAATATTGCAAAAACAAGCAACACTGTTGGGCATGTTCCTGGCACTCAGACATCTATTCTGTTTGTTCTACAGCTGGACAGGACACGGGGTTAAAAAAAATAAATTTTTCTTTCAAAATATTGCAAAAACAGAGGGTTTTTTTTACATAAGAGAGACCGTTTTTTGATTGGTTCTTTGAGGTGAATGGCTCCCCAATACCAACTCCTGTTTATACACGTACTTGTTATTGCGTGAACTTGCTTGAATCACCGAGATTTGGTGCTCTTGCGGGAGCAAAGTACCGGAGACATTCGGTAACAAAACAGCAGCCAGTGTGGCGTACATTCTTGCTGCATCTGGTGTAAAATCCGTGTCAGTCTAAATTAGACAAAAGCACGAACCCACGGCACTAAATGTTCAGAGGAAAATGAACTGTTCTTTGCTTCTTCACTCTACGTTTTGTAAAATAAGCCAGCCTGTCTTGTTGCTGTGTTCTCTGGTTGTCCTTGATGGTGGTATTCCTAAATGCACTGGAAAAAAATATGCCTTTCACAGCTTTATTATGAAAGCAGAGTTTTTATTGTTTTCTTATTTCCATGTTTTGTGGCTGATGACTCAAGTTCTTTATGCGAGTCAAGAGTTTCTTGTGAACGGTAAACAAAGCTACAGCTTCAAAATCCAACTTTGTTAGAGAAGAAATTTAATACTTCTGATGTTCGCTGGCCCCTACGGAAATATATAGAAATGGATTTATGTATAGTCTGAGTAAATTCAGGTTCACTCAACAATCAATATAAGTTGCATTTTTATTCCGAACCTCAAGAATGTTGAAAAAGTATTAGAACATTTTTAAAAAGACACAGATAAGATGGCTTTGCTCTTTGATGTGAGAAACCAGGCTTCTAGCTTCATGATGCTTTTTTTTCTTCTTGCTTGGCGGATTAAATATTCTTTTTCCTGCCCCAACTGAATTGTTCACGGAGAAATAAAGTAAAGAGGACATGGGAAGGCAGGGCGAGGGAAGAGAAATGATTCCAAAAGATGAGAATTAATTCCCGGGATTTATTCAGCTCTTATCATTCCATCCAATCTGGGCTTATACTTCGGCGTTGGAAAGAAAGTGGAAGGAGAGGAGGCAGACAAAGGGACGATGATAAAGCTGGGATCAGATGAATTGGAGGAAGCTTATCGAGGAGTCGCACACCTGGGCCGCCAGGGTTTTTTTTACCCCACCGCTTTTTGTGTCTCGGAAATGAAAGCTCTTATAGGCCGACTGCTGTTCAGAGGTCAGCGCCGTTTCACCGACACTCGTCCAGCACATGAAACGGAACTCATCTCAGACTCGCTGTCAGGTCCAGGTTTTTGTTTTTTTCCCACTTGTACCCACCAAAGCAGAAAATCAACTATCTGGAAAACAGATGTTACAATTTCAGCACAGTCTGGTTTTGAAATTGAGAAAGCCAGTTTCTGAAAAAACAAACATGATTCACATTTATTCCAATAATGGGCTTAGAAAAAAAATCTCTGTTTAGGACCGAAAAAAATTACTGAATAATGTCAATGGCAACATTAACATATCAAAATACAAAGAAAGAGTGCAACTTAGCTAAATTCTGCCAATTTTTTCTGATACTGTTTACAATTTCCTTTACGTTTTTAGTCATTTCATCACGTGATCAAAGTTAAATGGTGACAGGATTAGAATTGATAAGTATATGTGGATGTCCTCCCTGCTGAAAAAACAAGCATAGACCAGCATATGCTGGTTCCAGCATATGTTGTGTTTTGGTGCTGGTATGCTGGTCCATGGTGATCCATTAGTTCAACCAGCATAGACCAGCACCAAACCAGCATAGACCAGCACCAAACCAGCATAGACCAGCATTGACCAGCAAAGACCAGCAAACAAATCATGATGGTCTTGATTTATATGCTGGTCAATGCTGGTCTATGCTGGTTTGGTGCTGGTCTATGCTGGTTTGGTGCTGGTTTAGCTGGTAGACCAACATGATTCAATGCTGGTTGAACTAATGGATCACTATGGACCAGCATACCAGCACCAAAACACAACATATGCTGGAACCAGCTATGCTGGTCTATGCTGGTTTTTTCAGCAGGGCTGCTATTCAAGATGTATGACAAGGATATTGGCTGTATTGTTATATAAAAAGATAGATATAAAAAAAGATGCATTTATGTTACAAATTGTTTTATTTCATAAAAATATCAACATTTAACTGTTTTAATATTAGGTTCAAAGTTTTTTTCTGTTTTTAAACAGTGTAAATTTGAGGTTTTTGAAAAAAAATGGCCATAAAGTGTAGCTATGTAGACACATGTCACGCAAACTTTAAGTATATTTTAAGATCGTACTGTTTAAACCAGTTTATTTATGATACAAAATGTTTTACATATGTAATAACCGAGGGCCAAGGCCCCGCCACACGAGGGACTTTACAAACAGGGAGGCAGAGAACATGTTGCCATGGATAAACAAAACTTTATTAACAACACCTTTAAAATAGAGTTAAAACAGTGCTCATTACTACTAGTACTACTACTACTACTACTGGTACTCAACCAGCCAGACCACCACCTCTGTGAAACAATACACACAAAGTTAAAACACACCACGCTCAACCTCCCTAAGCTGAGTCCCAGTCTCTAATCATGAGGATGGGCTGACCGACAACCCAACCGCCTCACTCCTTGTTGACCGGACCCAGATCGATCAGTCCTCCTTCCGGGTTTGATGTTGCGGCCCCGACCCGTGAGGTTTTACCGCCACGGGACGGATACCAGCGGCATCGAGTCCACGTGAGCCACCACACTGAGGCTCTCAGCCCTCCGATCACCGAAGCTTCACTTCCGGAGCACGGCGCCCGTCATCAGTCTCCCAGCTGGATCCAGGGCGGGACAGTGCGGTAGGCAGGCGCCGCTAGCTGGCTCTATCTGGGAGGACACAAACTTTCAGTAAGGACACAACAATCATACAATCACACACACGCACCTTTGTATTCCTGCGCTTCCACCTTCGATGGCTCAAGCCGCATAAGTTAACAGAAGCTGAAGATCAGAGCACACGGGAGGGTGTCGAGATTTGTATAAGCTGTGAGAGATAGGAGAGGGCGAGGCATCCTCTCCCTGGCCACGTCAGCTAGCTCCTCTGCTGGGACTCCTTGAAGTTCCACGGACAGCCTGGAGACATCCAGGTTGTCCTGGGTTGACCCAGGGGCCTCCTGTTAGTAGGACACCCCCGAAACACCTCCCCAGGGAGGCGTCCACGAGGCATCCTGACCAGATGCTCAAACCACTTCAACTGGCTCCTCTATGGGTGGGCTATGTCTTGGTTTTCAAAAGGTTGCATTTTGGCTGTCTACATAAAAATGCAAGGGTAGAGTTTTAAGGTTTTTTTCACGCTGAGACCAGTTGTCAAAAATGTATTCTTTGAAGCCTCCTGTATAGATGCAAAGCTGAAATGATTTATTAAAAAGTGTGTACCGTTCCTATGTGGATAGCATCAAAGTTAAATATCTGGATTTGCATAGATTCTGTTAAATGTGAATGCATGCATGTCTTATAGGTGGACCATAGAGAAGGAGGCTGTTGTATGTTGCAAAGAGAAAGCTGTCTTAGAGGACTGACTGCTGTCCAATTCCAACGTTATTAAGACACTTGTATCAAGAGGCAGGACTCCCACCCTGGTACTATCTATAGACCTACCAATATAGAGCCTGTATATTGCCCTTATAAAGCAATTACAGTAGTTCGATATACTTCAGTGAATATTTTCTGTCATATGGGGACTGAGAGGAGTTGAAATTGTGTGAGACAGAAAATAACTCATTTGGGGATGGGAGAAGAGGAGAGAAAAAATGAAGGACTTGGACATACTGAGCATTAATATTTTATGTTTCCAGACTCCATTTGTCTCTCTTACCTCCTTTTTCTTCAAATCTAATAAACGTCAGGGTTGTGTGAGCAAGGCAAAAAAAGATAGAGGACTTCATTTGTATATATCCCCCCTATGGTGCACTATCATCTGTACATTTAGGACTTGTAATGGTCTTCTCACCAAAGCAGAACTGTTGAAATAACACTAGGAGTAAGATGCTTCTTGTTTCCAAGGTTCCTCCCTATTGACATGGGAGATAATGTCACCTCTGTACTCAGAGAGGCACAGGTTATTAAGCAAGAGAGGCACATTAGCGAAGCAAAGGCTGTTTCCGAGAACCAGCGAAGACTTGACAGCAGTGGTATAAATCAGGCCAGAAGTCTCACATAAACCCTGAAGGATCGACAATAAGTTTGAATGATTTGTGATGTTCTGCTTTATTTATAAAAAATGGACATGCACTCAAAGGAAAGTCACATTTCTTGAAACAGACCAGCTTCATGTGCTTTACAACATTAGCAAGACAAGAAAGTGTGCAATCAAGAGAAAGTTGGATTATTTTGTTCTTAAAGGTCTATTTTTCCTGTGTAAAGTTATAATTTTTTACTGTCTGGGCTGATGAGCTATGCAAGCAAAAATATGAAACTCCAACTGGAAGTGCTCAGGTTAGCTGCTGTCGCATTTTGTGCTTGTAAATGACCATAAAATCCTATAAAATATATTACAAAATTTTAGACAATTTATGATTTTAAACAGCTATAACATATTTTAGATTAGTTGTTTTGGACGCACTTGATTTCAACAATAACTATCTTAATCTAGTTTAAATTCAACTATTATTGTAACCCAGGCTAGTAAATCATTATAGGGTGAGTGACCATATTTGATCACTTGCTTTGCATTTTGATTTGCAGGTTAAACCTGAAACCTTAGAAATATTTTTAAACGTAAAGAAACAAGTTGTAAGAACATTTGTTTATGACAAGTTAAAGATTCCAAATCTAAAAAAGGAAACTAAATAAGTTAAACAAATTTAAAAAACAAGTAAATATTTAGAGAAGTAAACTAAGTAATTAAATAAAACAAATTAATACAATTTATTAGGAAAAAGGTTTTAAGGCTAAATAGTATAAATGTTAAACAATGATACAGAATAACAAAAATATTTTTTGGAAGAAAATAATAATTTTCAACAACCTGAATGTACCTTTAGCAAGACTTCCATTGATTTTCAAAATAATGTCATTGGCTCCTCACAGAGCTACTAAAACCATTCACTGTAATGAGCTTGAGCCTCAACCGCTACATAGCAACAGGGCTATGGGGTGCAGATTGAGAAAGTAATACATAAAAAACTTTACACCAAAATTATGTCACATTTTGCTCCTCATAACAATAAATATGTTGTGCATTTTCTTTTTACTTTTTCACTATATATGTTTAGTAAGTTACAATGTTATGACAAAATGTTACTTTTTTAAATCTAAATATATAGATTAAAATCTAAATATTTAAAATCACATATATAAAGTTGACTCTAAATGTAATCATAATCAACTTTATTTAGATTTTATTCAGAAGACTTCAATTTATATTATATAATTTTATTTAAATAAAATTTTACAGTTTTAGGTTTACCTAATGCATATAGATGGAATTATATGTATTCAGTTTAAAACTGGCAGATGTAACTAATAGTGATTTGACTTAAAATATTTAGATGTAACTTTGGGTTTAAAGAGCCACACTATTTAGACTACAACATTTACATGTAACTTAATAAAGAGTAGTAATACATAGTTTAGATTTACCTAAATGTATCTACAATGTAATTTTAATTTCATACACTTAATATTAATTCTAAATGTTTAAGCTCAACTTTATTTACACAGATTTTAACATTTCTTTAAAGCTGCCCCCATTCATATTAAAAGTTGACACTTAGAGGTAACTATATAGATTTGAATTTAAATATTTTGATGTAACTTTAGATTTTAAATTGTATTTATTGAGGTTTAAGTTATTTAGATTTAACTTGATTAATTTAAATTTTATTCTAAATGCTTAGGTTTGATCTTATATAGTGACTTCATTGCGAATATTTATTTTTATTAAAATGACCATATTTATATTAAATTTAAAAGTTACTATGCAGATTTAATTAAAATGTATTAGATTTAACTATATATTTATTCCATATTTAACTTCATATATTTAAACATAACTCTAAATGTTTAGGTTTGGATTTTACTATAAATGTTCACTTTAACATGGCCACATTCATATTTAGATGTAACTACACCTATTTAAAATGTATTCATAAAATTTGTGTTTAAATTTATATATTTAAGTTTGATTCCAAATTGTTTAATTTAGCCTAAACTTTTAAGACTGAATGTGGTCAAATAAAGCTGTTGATTTTTTTAATACATCGCTTTATCTTTGGCACCCCATACATACAAGGCCAAGTGAATGACTTGAGCTCATTGGATGATTAACATGTTCAAGCCTTTGGCCTCTTGGAAACCTTAATTAACACTAATTATCCCAAAGGGTGACCTGTGCTGGTTGTGAAAAAACATTAAAAAGCAGCTGTAATATCCAAATGTACACTTACACACTGAGAGAGACAATGGTCAGATCCTGGTTGGGTTCATTTGCCTGAGGCTGTCATGGAGACGAAGTGAGAAATGTCCCATAGTCTCCCCGGTTCCGACTACAGAGTACTCTGAAATCATTTAAAATCCCAGCTGCACTTATTCAATATTTCTTTTTCGTACTACGCATTCCCATCAGCACACACCAGGGAAAGATGAGAAATTGCTGTAAATGTTGATCATTCAAACGATTCAAGCTGCGCATCAGCGTGAATCCAGGCTTTTTGGTAAAAGGTGTTAATTAATTGGCCCCGGCATGAAGTAAACATCGTCACACGGACAGAAAAGTGTGAGGGAGAAGAAACCGGAGCAACTAGAAGTCTGAAAATAATTTGCATCGGAGCTTCTCGTCAGACGTACATGACACCCAGCTTAATGTGAGCGATTACCGTGGGTTTAAATACAGCCTGAAACGTGTCAGTCATCTGAGGATTTGTGATCTGGATCCAACTTTGAAGCTTCGTGACTTCTTTTTTTGCCTTTAAATGGAACAAGATCTAAAACGCCGGAAGAACCGGAGAGGCGAGCATAAACGAATGTAGCCCAGTGATGGATCCTGTAAACAAGTTTAGTAGGTGTTTTAATTATTATACCCAGAATTTCTCAAATATGCAACGATTCCGTGTAGTTTAGCAGACCTCTGTAGTGAGTTAGGATTTTCTGCTGTTTTGAAATGATGTTATAATGGTAATGATGATAACCTAGGCCTTGAGCGGAGAACGCAACAGGCTGATATGTTCAGGGACAAGAATTGGAATTTTAAAAACTGTACCAAAAAACACAAAACAATAATTAGATAATGCAACATGAAATAGACTCTTGTTTCTAAGCTGCTGTTTGTTTGTTATCAAAGAGACCTTCATGTTGTGTATTAAAATTTCAATTTCTTTCTAAATGTTGTGCATGAGTTAAAGCTGATTATTTCTCTGTATATCTTAATGTTTGTGATGAATAAAGCAGTGCTGTGAGGCCAACATTCTAGTGCAACGTACGTTTTGATACCTGATGGATTTTTGTTTATAACCAGATCTAGCCAGATTTGAGTTGACTTCTCATCTAGGTGTGATTTATAAAAAGACTGACAAAGAAAGATGTTACACCTCTGACCCGTCAAAAGAGGTAGTCACAGAGATGACCAGGTCGATTAGAGTAAGTCAACATTTTGGCATACACGGATATTTTGGCCATTTGAACTGTCTGTTCAGTTTATGCACTTTGTTTCAAATGACCGGCTACTGTATAACACCACCTCATCGGCTGCAACTTGCCAGTTTTCTAGAGATATAAAAGGATATCTATAGGTAGGGTGCGCAACAATAATGCATGCCTACAAGTTTCTTTTGCGACTACGCTGCATGGTAGCACAGTTGTTAGCGCTGTAGCCTTGCAGCAAGAAGGTGGCAGGTTTGAATCCTGGCTGCGGTCTTTCTGCGTGGAGTCAGCATGATCTCCCTAAGCTTTTGTGGGTGTCCACTGGGTTCTCCAGTTCCCCCCATAGATCACAACATGCCCGGTAGGTCACAAATGTAAGTCATTTAAGATAAAAGCATCCACTAAATCAGCGGTCCTGAATGCTTTTTGCACCACAAACCAGTTTCGTATTGAGCAATACCCCTACAGAGCGATCAGTGTGAGGTCATCCTGGGGGGAGCTGGTGGTTAGGGAGCTAGTGTCACTTATGCACCCTTATGAGTGCTCCTTAGTGGTGTCCCGCCACAGGAAGTGAGGATTAAAGCAGCTCAGCACACTTGGCAGCTTGTCAGTAGGTGATCACAGGCTGCAGGCTTGATGATGAAATGTAACACACTGGTACCCGGCCAGATCTTCAGATGCAACAGGGCTGTACGTTAACTTTTTTAGCTCATAGCACTGGTGCTACAAAGGTTGCAGGTTTTGTAGCACAGAACAAAAAGTTGTAGCACCAGCATAAAAATTCAGCTACAATCTCTAAAGCCAAAATTAGTACCCATCGTTTAACACACTGAGAAAGTGCTTATTGTGAAAACACAATAACAAGAAATAACTTCAAACATGTTTATATGTCAATGTAATTTCAAGAACATTTATTCATTCAAATTAGTGTAGATTTTTTTCAAAGTGCGAGTGTGAGCTGAGAAATGTGTGCACAAAACCACAAAAACAGATGTTTTCAGCTGTTATAATCTTTGATTTATTAATAAAATGCAGAAACTGTTATAATTCTACTTTATATTACTTATTTTATTAACTTTGACTCATCTATTTTAAGCTTCTGCTCTGTAGCACTTTGAGATTGTGAAACATAAAGTGCTATATTATTAATTTCGATGTTGAAAGCAAATTCACAGGCAGACAGTTTTGATGGTGTACAGTGAGACTGATGTTTTAAAATGTTCACTTGTCTCCTGATTTTGAATCTGCTGCATAGTTCTTGCTAAACAGATTTTACTTCAGTAAATAAATGTTATTAAAACTTTGGTCTGCTGTCCATTGCAGTCCAAGACTGCAGAGCATTTAAATATAATTTAAATATAATGACCTTTTACTGAGCCACCCTTCTTTGCCCCTGCCTGGACCCCCCAAGAAAAAAGTTCTAGATACGCCCCTGGGGCTGAGCTGTGTTCAGCGGGGTCAGACTCCGGTGTGAAGCCTCGTCTCCCCCTGACTCGGACCGTGGACTCGTTAACAGACATCAGTGTGACCCGTTCAGATTTATCAGTTCCTCTGTCTGTGATTAAAGCACAGGGACACTTTCTGAGTCACAGAGTTTTTTTCCGAACAGCTAGAACTGATGGAACTCCGTCGCTAGACTCGCCAGTCGACTCGACGCAGAACTTTAATCCATACAAGTCCGCAAATATAGGCTATATATATATATTTAATATGCTTTACATTGTTTCATCATCATCATCATCACGGCTCCTGCGAAGGGTCGGGTGTCGTCCCGCACCAGTGCGTTGAGCCTGGGTGTTTCCAGTACTGGCGATCTTGTGCCAGCTGCGCCACGGCATGACGGCAACTCCGGATTGTTGGGAGGTCGCCCGTAACGACATGGAACCATCGGGTGCAGCCGGGGTTTACGTCGTGGTCGTCTCCAGGCTGCGGCCCTCGGGTCAAAATGCAGAATGGCTCTGGTCGGATGATCAAAACGGAGACGGAGGACGTGCCCGAGCCAGCGGATGCAGCGCGTTGCGCTGCCAGGCAAGATGCTCTGCACTGGCGCCGCGCCTGAGTTCTAGCGCTAGGTTGGAGACCCGCTGAGGCCACCTGACATTGTTTTTAAATATATATATATATATATATTAAGTTAATTCTGATGGTGTGGCAGTGCGCCACGATCAATTACATGTAGAGGAAACCCTGATCGCACAAGTGCTACGTCTAAAAATAGTTTGTAGCACAGACTGTTTTTTTAATCGCACGTGCGACATATATGTCGCACTGTACAGCCCTGTGCAATCAATAAATCAATTAAGTTTTTATTCAGTTGTTCTGACGGCTCGGTAGCAAATGACCTACGAACCGGTACAGGTCTGGGGACTGGGGGTTGGGGACCTCTACTCTAAATGAATTAACAAAAACTATACTACATTGCGCACTAGCATTACGTCTACCGTCTATAGCAGTATCGTCTGCACAGCCCGTCATTACACACTGATGAGCTGCAGCCGAAGCTCACTTTCACTCTCCGTGACATCGCGGTCCAACAGTTTGCTTATTTGGCAGCAGGAGCCTAGTGACACACGTAACCCTTCATGAGTTTACATGGATGGCGTGAGTACCAAGCATCCACTCCTGGTACTCACATGAGCACCTCATTGAAAAGATTACAGTATGTGCACATCTTGCACAGCTGTGGTTTTAGCATCCTCATCTAGAACAGGAGGAACTCAACACGTGGCCCATGGGCCGATTTCAGCCCGCTAGCCTCCTATTTCAGACCATTGAACCATGTACTTTGTCCCTCATGCTGTCATTATTTCACAAAATCCACCGCAAATTGACTCCCACACTAAAGCTGCTTTAAACATGCGAGCCCCACCCCACAGTAGTAACTCCCCGGACTGTAGACTTATCCATGGATTTTTTTTAGTGGACTATTAAGGTTTGCAATTGAGTACCCCGATCTAGAATTTTACAGGTTTAAGTCGTTACATTACTTTTTGATCTTTAGAAAGTAAAATTATGTTTTGACAGCTTTTAAAAAGATCAAATGTTGGTAAATGTATTTGATATCCTTTGATTCTTGAACAAATTGGGTATAAATGTTAAATCAGTTTTAGGTAGTAGTAATAGTGACTGATCTTTTATTGCCAGAGGACTTTGGGGTTCAGTATCTTGCTTAAGAATGCTTTGACCAGTGGCCTGCCGGGGTCGGGAAACAAGCCCTGGTCTTGTGATCAGTGGACGACTGTGCTTCCCTTCTGAGTTACGCCTGCCCCAAGTCTAGCTTTACAAGGTAAGGCTGTTGGATTTTCAAAAGAATTGTCTCTTTATTCTGTTCAGGCAACTGAACTTCCTATGCAGATAATTAAATGTGTTATAGACCTGCCAGTTATTCAACAACGTCACCTCCCATAGACAATGATGCTACTATGGCATCAATTATTTTTGATCTGGAAGGTATTTTTACACTTTAAGAGTCCAAAAATGATTTCCCAAATTAAAAAAGTGGTTCTTTTCAAGTAAGTAAGTAAAGTTTATTTATATAGCACCTTTCACAGAAAAGAAATCACAAAGTGCTTCACAAAAAACAGAAAAAACAAATCAAATCAATAAAACAAACAAAATATCATTACAAATCAAAAATCATTAAACAACAACAAGAGAACATAAAATAGTTATTTAAAAGCAGTTTTAAATAATTGGGTCTTCAGCTGCTTTTTAAAGGAGTCCAGACTGTCTATACAGCGTAAAACTAAAGGAAGGTCATTCCAAAGTCGAGGTGCAACAGACTGGAAGGAGCGATCACCTCGACTTTTAAATCTGGTCCTTGGAACTGTTAGGAGATTCTGGTCTGTGGACCTTGAATTCCTGGTACAAATTTCTTCATGACAGGTGGGTTTTGTCCACTTCACAGATCCAGTCTAAGCAGTTCCTGAGGACTAGCGCTCACTTAACTCTGTACAACAAACCGTGTTGCTCGTCTCCACAATCTGAAGGGAAAGTTGGATAAGAACACCGACTGTGAGCTTGTAGTTGAGGCTGATTGAATTTGATCTCCACGCTAGCTCACATCACTTCTGTTTAATTAGTAAATCCCAATCAGGGCGCTGGATGTAAACCGTCACTGCCTTCCCTACATGCCCCTATTGCAGCTCGCCAACAGCAATGTCATGTCTGTCATTGATTCGGCTCTGTTCTGTAACATCGGGGTCTTTGCTGCTGCTGTTCCTGCCTCAGGCGTTTCATATTTAGGGCAGGTAGTTATCAGAACAGAACCACACCAGCTCATGTTGTAAATTGCTACCGCAGTGGCAGATGGGTAAAAATGATCGTTTTGACAAGCAATGTCCATCCTGAACTGCAGTTTGAGAACTAAACTACTATCCATCTTGGCAAAAAGATGCTTGCATTTCTTTCAGTTAGTAATTCCAGTTTATTACAGCCATGTACAACTTTTTATTGGAAACAAATATTAATTTTTAAAAACATCATCCAGTCAGCTCGTCATGATGTCTAATTTTAGCTGGATGTCACGTTGCACTTCGGCGTTATTCTTTCCTTTATTCCAAAAACGTCAAATCCATTTCTAAAATGCGGCTGAAAACTCCCATTGCCTCCGGAAAAGGAAATTTAGCACAAAATAAATAATGTTCATTAGCATAAAGACGGGAAGACGGGACTATTTGTGTAATAAACACGGCTGATTAGATGATGGAGGAAAAAATGAGCGGACATAGAGAGGACGGGGGGGTGAATAGAGGGGGGATTGAAGCAGAGTGAATCAAGGAAGACAGCCCCATCAAAACTGAACACAAGAGGGGGGAAAAAACAAATATAGAGAGACAAATAATAAATGTGATGAGAATTAATGCGGCGTAAAAAGCCAATTTCCTAAAGCCCTGAAAGCCCCTCCTGAGTGGAAACAATTACTGCAGACGTGAAGACAGTTATGATTAAACAAGTGAACGCGTTGACAGTGGAGATAAGCTTCAGAAAGGAGGGGCTGACACGGTCTTGTTTGCTGCAGAATACGATAGTTAATTTGCTGCCGTTGATCAGCAGTGAGAGGCATCTCCCTGGCAAATGACAGTTCAGAGTCAAACACACTGAAACCCAACCAACACACACAGAGCACGCCCCCACACAGCCGCGGTCCTCA
This sequence comes from Callopanchax toddi, assembly GCA_006937965.1. Taxonomy (NCBI): domain Eukaryota; kingdom Metazoa; phylum Chordata; class Actinopteri; order Cyprinodontiformes; family Nothobranchiidae; genus Callopanchax; species Callopanchax toddi. The sequence goes on from SSNR01000079.1 coordinate 1,012,695, forward strand.
CAAGTTTACGAGTGAACTTTACATGACTTTGCTTCTTATCGCGGATCCCAGAGATTAGCCAGTTTCTCAAGGAATTTTTAAAATGCGGGGAATTATAGCTGAGTGCTGTCTGCGACAGGCGGCCCGTAATATTCTGAGGACTAATTTTGAAAATGGGATGAGTCGCCAAATTAAATTGCACTCAATGGTTTCAGAGTGCTGAGCGTTTGCGGAATAGCGGCGCTTTTCCTCGTCAGATCAGAAAACCAGAGATGGGTTTGACTATTTCTGAAATTGGCAAAATGGGAGGATGACGGCATCTAAGGCCTGAAGCCAGATTTTCATTAAATATATGTTTTGACGGATGACTTGGTCCTTGAAATCACTCCTCTGAAATTGGTGCACTTCTCAAGTGGAAACAGAAGCAGATGATAATTACCACAAAACAATACAAAGGTTTTAAAGGACGGTTTTCTCCAGCGTCAAGCAATCATCAAACACCACTTTGGTTCAAACAATTCCACAAAACCTCAAACTTTTGTGTCCTGGAGGGTCTTGTATTTTATACGACTTTATCCTCTGTCGCAGTGAATACAAATTTTGAGTGACTGCTGTAGTAAAGGTTAAGTCAAGAAGTTTATTTTGTAAGTTGAAAGAAAAGTATGTCGTTTTCCAATGTCTTAATCAACATTTGATCGTTGTACATTGCAGATTGTCCTCCTTAGTTCATCCAACTATGATAGGGTGACCAAACATCCTCTTTTCCACGGACATGTCCTCTTTTCACCGGGGGGGTTTCACAGATTAATGAAAATGTCTGGGTTTTATCCATTTTCACTGGAAATGGGCATGTACTTAAATTAACTGGTGCGAATGTCCCTCTCACAGACAGAACAAGTAGTGGTTCATAGTTTGCGATATAACTTCGGAGACTTCTTAAAACAATTTTCCTGTATTTGCTGTCAAGAGACAATAGTTCAGTGGCTAAGATGCTAGTCTTACAACCACAGGATCGTAGGTTCAAATCCCACTCCCACTGGGTTGATAAGTTTAATTTTTGTACTTGTTGACTTGTGAAAGCCTATCTGAAAGTTGTCAGTTAACTATTCTTCAAAACCACACAGAGACTACCTACTTTAAATAGATTTAAATCTTTAATTAAACAGCATTGTGTCTTCTTTTTTGAAAATCAAAATATAGTCACTCTTAACTATGACCTTCAACTTGTGCTGGAGAGGTTCAAGGTTGAGTATTAGGGTTAGTACCTCCAAGTACGAGGACATGGTTCTCAATCAGAAAAGGTAGTTTGCCAATTCTGGGTCCTACGCTAAGTCCAAGGGTTTAAGTATCTCAGGGTCTTGTTTATGAGTGAGGAAAGGAGGGAGCAGGAGATCAACAGGTAAATTGGACCAGTGTCTTTAGTGATGCAGATGTTGAACTTGTTACACCAGCTTGTGCAATGAACAGACTACAAAGTAGACGTGTTGAGGAGGTGATTTGGGCATTCAAATCAGGTGTGTTGAAGCAGAGAAACACCATAAACCTAGTGGATACAAACCCACGAAGAAGGGAGTTGGTGATCATGGATTTAAACCAAGGTATCAAATCATAAAGCTTTATTCTGAGTTTCTGAGAGAACTGAATAAGGTTAAAAAAAGGTAACGCCTCTCTTACTTCCAGGATCGCAATTGGTCCAAACTAGACAGGAAGGCAAACTTGATCCAATAAGACGTCGACTTTGGGTATCATATACATATGTGCTATGCTAATCTGGTGCCAGATTAGTTAATTATTCCTAAATAATTATTCATTATTAATTAAGATCAATAAAACTGAGCCTGATTTATTTTACAACAATCCCAACCCTTATGCATGTATTCTTTCAAGAAACTCTTATTTAATCAATAATCATCACCTTTATTCTAGTGCTGTCAGATTTAACGCGTTAATTGCGTTAATTAATTTGGAAGACATAACGCGTAAAAAAAAATTAACGAAATTAACGCAACTTGTGTTTGAAGCAAGGCGGAGCGCTTGTCGGCATCAGATTTCCTGCAGCTCATGTCCTCCCTCCCACCCGCTCCTCAGATCTCATCAGTTCACTCTCTTCACCCGTCTCCCCAGTAGAGGAACTCAACTCTCCGCTCCTTCCACCGTGAAAACCGAACGTAATCCGCGGTGGAACTGGACGGTCTCTAGCCTTTAAGGTTTATTCCTGCTCCTTCTCCGCCGTACGGTCCGGTTCGGTTCAGTTCAGCAGTGAGCAGGTGTTATTGGTGCAGTCCCGGTCTGACACCGAGGTCCGAGCGGAGGTGTCAGTTCAGCTCGGTACGAACCCAGACCCTACCCCTATCTGAAAAGTAAAACCAGTACCGGACCGAGGCGATCCCATTCCCACACTAGTCTTTAAACAATAGAGACCTGAGTGACCCGGACCTCCTCATTGAAAACGATGCAGACCGTGGGTCAGTTTGAACACTGCAAAAAATGATTCTCTCATAGTGTTTCTACATGTTGGAAATCTTTTATTATTATTTTAAAACAACACCCTTCTGAAATTGTACGTAAAATAAACAAATAGATTCATAAAGTACTGTATTTAGGGTCTGTCCAGTTTTAGTCAGGAATTTTTGTTTTTCAACTCTTTTGAACTGAAATGCAATTTAAATGCATTTTTTCATCAATTATAAAAGCTTTAAAAATGAATTTTTAAAACATTTTGGCATATTTCTTGGATGGACATTGTAAACTGCATGTAATTTCATTTTTCTGAAAAGAAGCGATTAAATGCGATTAATTTCTTTCAAATTTGCAATTAATTAGTTAATTTATTTTAATCGATTGACAGCACTACTTTATTCTGATTTTGAAGTTTGATTTTGGTCTCTGTGTCAGATTATCAATAGGATGGTTCCCTGATGAAGCCCCAAACGATCTAAATCACATATTGGTGTCCTCAAACAAATAATAATCATACCTTGTGTAAATATTTTAGTTTTACTTGTAGAGACGCATATATCTGAGATCAGTGATGAGGCATGCAATCACAGAAGTTATGGATGAACTCCGATTTAGGTCAACGTTCACTATATAAGTGAGATTTAGCAAAATGTGAATGTTGATTTGAAGTGACAGCTACTTGTAGGACAATCGAGTTAGAGGGGTCTGAGCGTGCATTTACCATCTTTGACAATAAAGCATACCAATCGTAAGCTAACCTGCTCTTACTAACACAGACTAGTGCTTCTGATTACATAAGAAATAATTGCTGTGTATCACAGTGACACCATATGAGGTCTATCAAGCTCTATTTACATGAGAAACCATCAACACTCCACGTAGCCTGAGGCCAGAAGATGACACCAGTTGCTACGATACACATCCATCCTGCGAGACCTACTTAAAGAAAGAAAAGTCTTCTGTTTGCTCTTGCAGTGAATCGCAGCGTCTGTGTTGGTGTGAATATTCATCCTGTTTCTGCTGTAGCCTATTAACCTTCCATGTTTACAGATCTAAAATGACAACTGTGGAGGATGGCGAGGAGCTGAACAGATGCTGGCATTTCACTTGTGTAAATGGCAGTTTAGAAAGAACAAGGGCCGTGAACGGAGGAGGTAGGGAGTTAGATTGAAAGATGGCCGCCCTTTGGCTCTGAGTTCATTACTGTTCCAGTCTGAAGATTATGTCGAAAGAAAACCATGCTGCCAGAGAAATTTGCAACTATGGTTCTGTTAAGGAGTGGATTACATCATTCAGCCCCAAACTGTATCTGATGATAGGCAACAAATCTTAGCACAAACTTTACATTCATCCATCTGCTACACTTTATCCAGATCAGTTATTTAGTTATCTACGGTAAGGACCATACCAACTGGTGACATCAATCAAAGTGGGTGGAGCCTCTAGAAACTGGAAGCAGTACTCATGGCCAGAGAAACTGGGAGGCAAATTAGCAGCTAATTTTGGGGGTACTTCTAGAGACTATGCTAGCTTTGAGTGATGTCGCTAGTGGGTATGGTCCTTATTGTAGATAAATAACTGATAGAACGTCACTTCAAAATAACCAGAATATCCCTTTAAGCAGAAATCCCCACAGCTCATTTTCCCTGTTACCTCTTTCAGCAAGTCCTGGGTTTGTCCCAAGGATTTCATGGATGCCCATACAATCTCAACTCTTCCCTAAGCTTCCTTCTAATAGTACACCCTACAGTACAGTTTCTTATAATTGTGATTTTATTTTTTGGGTCATTACCAAGGTGCAACTGGTATAAGTGGTGGGGTGAGGGGATTCCCCCCCCCCCCCCCCCCCCC
>SSNR01000079.1:1016994-1038154 GCA_006937965.1 Callopanchax toddi
CCCCCCCCCCCCCCCTCTGCTTTTGATGTCCCCTCTCTGGTCATTCATTTCTTATCCTTAGGGAGGACAGGTTTTTTTGTTCCTCCTTCTGGTCTGATAGAGTAATATTCCAGTGCACTAGTTAGTTATCTGAAGAGGATAAGACAGTGGTCTTTTTATGGAAAAGCCACCACTGGACGGGCCATTGGGTATACCTGGCATTTGGCTGGTGGACCGATGGTACTTTTGGTTCCAGTCTTGGCCGGTCGTGCAGCCTATCAGTGTCGTTTCTTTTAATTTGCACATCCTATTGCAGAGCGCTGCTAAGGATTTGCTTGATTGGTAAATCAACTCAGCTCTCTCTCCACTGGAACATGTCATTACATCACTAGATATGATGCCTAAATCTGGACATCAATCTCCTGTTTTAGTCTACCGTCTCTCATTAGCAAGAGGCTGACATACTTGACCTCCTGTACCTGAAGCAATGACTCATCCCCAACTTACCCCCTGCAGGAGACACCACAGGACTGGGTCCAGGTCCTGGATTTGCTGGGTAGTCTGACTACAAACAGAACCGGAGTCTGCCATTTGGTGATGCCTAGCACAGATGCTTGACAATGGCATATTTTTTAGCTTTCAAAAAGTGTATGTTAGACCAATTAGGTAAAATTGAATAATTTCCTACGGCACACCCGACGATCTCCCACAACACACTAGTGTGCCGCTGAATAGTGGTTAAGAAACACTGCCTTAGAGACTAGTGTTCGACCGTCTAAGTAGTTTGTTAGGGTTAGTTTTTGTTGGCCTCTATGGTAACTTCTTGGTTACCATATCGTTTGTAAGTTGCTTTGGATAAAAGTGTCTGCTAAATATATAAACCACATGGACCCAATGCTTTATGAATTGAGTGACAGTAGGAGGCAGAGTCCTTGGCATTTTTATCCTTGGTTCCTAAACATACTGCAAACTTTTTGTAATAAAATTAGACCGGTAGGGAAAAAAAACTGAATGTTGTTTTGGGGGCTTTACTTCTGCAGTCTGACCATTCCTTGGTTGTCTCTGATAAACACTATTAGCACAAATATTTAAGTGGTTATTCCACACAGTAATCCTGCAAAAATATATATCAGCTTACAGAAATTCTAAGCATTTGGCAAATGTCTATATTGGCATAGATGGAGAACAGGCACACTAAAATAATTTATAGCATAACTGTTTCACAACTGAGAAGAGTAGCACAGCCAATTAAAAAGGAAAAGTTATGTTCATAACTACAGTACATATCAATATATAAAGACTAAACCTCTACAAGGAGCTTTTGCAAAAATGATCTGGTTTAAAGTAGAGTCACGGTTGGGTAGAGCAGCTTTAGGAGTACAGACAGTCTCAAGTTCTCGTGGGAATCCCACATGCATGTCACACCTTTCCTTTGTAGGTTTCCTCTCATTTGTCTAAGAGTCTAGCTTTTTAATCCCATGTGAGTCGGTTCTTGAGTTGTTGGTAGTCACGTCAGGGAGTCAATTATACGCCCAAGCAATTATAATGTATACTTTCACAACCTGAAAGGATGCTGAATTGTTGTCAGAGTCTGCTTCTGGTTTGTAGCTCGTCAACTTTCATCACGACTTCGAGACAGACTGTTTGTTGCCAGTTTATGATTTTGAAAAATGTCAAGGAGAAGAGGTCCTTGCTCGAAACAACAACTACAAACAAGCTCCTGCTGTGGCTGATGCTCTGAATCAGTCCATCAACCACCTGGTTTCTATCTGGAAGTTGATCTGCAGCTGCAAGTCTTCCACTATATTCTATTTATTACCTCCTTGTAGCTCGACTTCAGAAGATTTCAAAGACCGGATCTTTCTCATATCCCTTTAAAAAGCAGAACTCTTTACTGAGCTCTGTTTTATCACTACTTTTACTTTCCAAATGTACTTTTTAAATAAAAAAACAGAAGCAGACACATTTCTACTGATGATCATTTTAAATAAATTATATTTTTCCATTTGTTTGGAAAAAAAAAAAGCAGGTTTTGTTGTCCTGTTATGTGCAAAAGACGCCCACGCGGGTTAATCAGGGTCTTGTGTCAATTTGCTGCCCAACAAATCTGTACTTTTAAATATTTGCAAGTGAAAAGCTTGTGTGGGAGTCTTGTGATTAGTGCTTTTTGGGAAAAAAAGGTGAACAGAGGATTTCACAGACTGCTAGGTGCTGACTTTGTTCGGGTTGAAGGAGGACAAACATTTTCTGCTTATTGAAAGAAACATAGGTTGGTGAGCAATTCAGCAGTGGAGGAAATTAGATTTTCTGTCTCTTTTAATAAAGAACTCACTGTTAGGTCAAACAAGAAGAACTGCGCCGAGTCTTCCACGGCCCGTTTATCGTGTCTTCTTCAGTGGACATCTGGCCGCTCTGACGTCTCTCACCAGCTGTTGCAATTTCCCCATGTTCACATTTTCTTTTCCAAGAATCATTCGGTCCTGTTTATGAAATTTTAACTGCAAATGGATTTCAGGTCACTTCATCTGCCTCCACTTGTCTACAGGAATGACTAAATTTAAAAAAGGAACACGTAGCACAGTGAAGAGCTGTCACAACGTGGGACAGGCTGTCTCTTAGCGCTGTGACGCAACCGTGGCTGAGAAGTTTCTTTTCAAACATTTGCCGAATTGAATTTCGCTGCATTGTGTTTAAGCTCAATTCATTTCTGGGAGATGTTATTCTCATTTCTTTGTTTTACCCTGGGAAAATGCTCACATGCATAAGGAAAATGCCGCCAAATCAAAGGGTTTCAAAATTTGAACCTGAATTACATGCAGACCCAATGGCAGCGTTCATCAACTCCTTTCCCCGTGGACCAATATCCAGCAGGTTTTAGGTGTTCTGAAGGAATCAGTTAATCACCCATTTATTAGAGGCAGGTGTGTTGAAGCAGGAAAACACCTAAAACCTGCTGGATACATGCCCACAGGGCTCGATTATGTTGGAAAAGACATAGTCGGTCACCAAACTGTTCATGGATATTTGGGAGGAGTTCTTCTTGGAGGATGTTTCGGTACCATTATTTATTCATGACTGTGTTCTAAGGCTAAGGTGTGAGTTAGTCCACTCTCTTGACTGAGAAGCAACCCCACATATGCTTCAATGTTGGCAGGACCAGGGGCGCCTTAAAGGGGGGAAAGTTAAAATGATTCTAAGGGCCCACGATTGTCAGGGGGGCCAAAAAAGTTTCTGATCCCCATGGACGAGCTGCCCAATTTTATATTTTTTTCATGGGGCCCAAAATCCCTGGCGGCCCCCCCTGGGCAGGACACATGACTGATGGGAGTGCTCCCATTTCTTCTCAGGACAATCCTTTTTCTAAATCTTCCAAATGTTTTGCGAAAACTACAATAGGCTACATCAGTCTTTAGCATTTGTTTTGCTGAATATCAGTCTGTTTCTGATGATTGTCTTGGAGAGAAGTGGCTTCTTTGCTGCCCTTCTAGACCTTTGACATGTCCCAGTCCAACAGCTGAATCAATTTTAGTAGACAATCCTGGTGCTTGTTGTCCTATCTTGGGTTTGACCCTGAGGTTTTACTTACAAATGCACAATTATTATTATTTTTTTGTTGTTGTTGTTGTTCTTTTGGGAAGGGATGTAAAGGCATTTTCTGGAGCATTTCAGCAAGAGAGCATTTTTTAGTCCAACGTACCACTGCCCCTCTCAAAACATCCATTCTTCCTCCCCTCCTGCTTTTTTTAGCCCCACCTCTACACACATGTTCACACGGCTCATCAATCCAGTCTTTAAGCCGTGCATAAACTGTGCAGCATTTACAGTCGTGGCTCTCAGTTGCAGCTCAAACTGTACAACTGCATCGCAGAGTTCAATCATTCACAGCTCACAAATCATGTTCTCACTCTGTACGATGCTCTGATGAGACCTGACTGTCACACTGTGCTTTATGAAACATGTCGCTCTTGAATGGGAAGCTGCAAAGAAGAAGCAGAACCCGGAAATGAGGAGACAATTGGTCCAGAATGGAAAGCTCTACCAAAATAAATGAGTATCTCGCCTCCCCGCTCTGTAAACCAGTCTGTGTTGCCAGATAGTCAACGTTACCGGCACAAAAATACGTTTAAAAAATGCAACAAACCAAAAACTCTGACAGCTCACTGGGAGGTGCGCCCCACTACACAAGAAGTACTGGCCTAAAGAGACTATGCAATGAATTCATATTCATCCGATCACTCTTGATCACATTTTGGAGTTGATGCAACCTGAAGCAGCAAACTTTGTGGCAATTGCTATTTGTGGCATTCTCAAAAAAAAGTTCTTATTATCCCTTTAGAGTTATAGAGCATGTATTACAAAATGATCATCCTGATTAGCAACTCTAGCAAAGGCTGGGATGGTCTTGTACTAAAGGACATTAGAAATAAGCTCAAAGAAATAAAAAGTCATTGCCCTGCTATAATAACCAATTGTATTTCTGGAAAATCAGCTGAGCTATTATCCAGCAGGGCAGACTGTTGCAATATTAATCCATAACCAGGGGGAATTGTCTCACAGTCCTGACTGACTCTGGACTCTGCAGCCAAGCCAGGCCATTAAACAGACAACTGCTCACAAGTCTTCTCACGTCGAGCCCAATAGCAGATTGCCCTGTCTGCTCGAACGCAGCAAAACTATTGGCTCATGGTGCACTGGGTATGGCTTAGACATCATCGGCTTCCTGCAAACATTAAGGCCTTTTATATGGCTCAGACGGCCAGCTATGGACATCTTTTGTGCCACAAAGAAAGGATGGGAAAGATTTAAAAGAAGAACAAAAAAAGAGGGGAAGAGACTGGCACATGGACAGTGAAAAAAACTGAAACGTCTGGGTTGGAGATTTATTTCTTCAGGGACACTGGGATTCAAATGCACCAAGCATCTTAGCTTTTATTCACACGCAGAAGCAGAAAAATCCACTTTTCAACCCCGTATGACCAAAAACTAATAGTTTTCTGAGACAGAAAATAGATACTATCTGGGGGTGAATTAGGGTAAAAACATCAACTTGTCTTTTCCCCGTACGCCTCAGAATAAGACGCCGTTCCAGCTGTGACCTAAAATCCTGTTTTGTGACTTCACGGCTTTGGCAACAACTTAATCTTTTGCAAAGCTGAATGCATCAGGGCCCCATTCAACAAAGACACAGAACACTACAAGTGCTGGTCTGTGATCTAAAGTGCTGAGTCGTGACAAATTTTAGAAAACAACTCATTGTGCACTCAAGGACTGCTGATACACTCCTCTTTTAAACATCCAAGTGTGGTATTTGTTACTCTTACATTGTGTTGCATTTCTAACTAAAAATTCATAAGATTTTAATCAGACTGCTTGGAAAAGTTTTAGAAAGATATTTTACTTTTACACCAAACTACCAGCTAGCTAGCTGCAAGCCAGACACACGACGGGACTCTGTGTTTCTGATTTTGACCAAAAAACAAAAAGCCCATTATATCAGGGCCTATGTTATTTAAGGTTAAAGTAATTTCCCATTTTGTTTCAATCACAGTTCATAATTTTTTGTTAATCTATTTTGAATATAGTCAAAATAATTGTCGTTATATATTATCACATTTACATACCATAAGGCAGGTTGGGGATTTAGACAGTGCTAGCTGCCCACTAACTCAAAACGGCTAATTGAGTTTGTACCTACTTTCATCCTATTTTACGGTGGCCCAGAAGGTTCAACAAAATACAAAAGCCACAACACAACAAAAAGTCACAACCAAAGTAATGACAAAATATAAGTGGTGATGAAACAAAAGTTTTTAAAAAAGAACCAAAAATGGAAAAGAAATTGTGGTCAACCGGAATGTTAAAACGGACGTTATGCTAATACCTTTATTTTGCTAAAACTGTAAGTAAATGAGAAACAGCATTCGGATCCTGGTCCTTAGATTCATAACACAACTGCAAAGCCCAGTACTATAAGCCACCGGAGTACTGTATATCGTGATCCGAACATTGTTGTTTCTCTTTTACATATGTTTTTAAAAAAGTTAAGGTTTTAGCATAACTCCCGTTTTAGCATATGTTCCGGTTGACCACAACTTCCATTCCATTTTATGTTTCCAATATTTTTTACTTTGTTTTATCACCACTTCCATTTTATTATTGCTTCCATTGTGGCTTTCGTTGTTGTGTTGTGATTTTTGGTGTTACGTTGTGACTTTTGTTGTTGTGTTGGGCTTTTGTGTTCGTTGAACCTTCTGGGCCACTGTTGATGCTTGCTTAGAGAAGCATGTCAAATAACCGCACCAGAACTCCAGCTTTACAGAATATAACTGTAGTTTATTAAACACGCTGTGGGGAGCGGAGACAGTACAGCAAACAATAGCTTGGCGCGATGCATGACGGGTAACCATGGCAACCTTGTTGTTTACATCAAGTACGGTGGCCCATGCAGTACAATATAGTGTTAACTGATCTACAGCCACCATACTATTTAGACCAACAGCAGTGTTATTAAAGCTAATTATGATTTTAAAGCAGCACTCCGGAGGATTTCATCAGGAGAGCAGTTTTTGAATCTAGCGTCCAAAGGCTCCTCCTCAAAACATCTCGACACGCGCGTCCGGTCGCGTGTGCGCGCGTGCACACAGCTCATATACTTCGGACATGAACTGTACAGCTCAATGTGTAGGGTTTAATCACTCACAGTTCACAATCTTATTCCAACAATACTACGAGGGTCTGAAGAGCCCTCTCTGTCCCTGCTGCTTCTGATATTAGCTCTGTTAGCAGAGAGCTGCTGCTGGACTCTGAAGCTGAACTTGACTCGGCCCTGGATGAACTTTCTGACCAAAATAAACACATAATCCTGTCAAGCCTTGCCATTCTGTGAGGTGAAAGGTTTAAAAATAAAAATACATCCATCTTTAGCTGGGGAATGGGTAGGTTTTTAGTAGAAATGAGCTGTGAGTCCTCAGTGAACGGCTGAGACGGCAGAGAAACACACGGAGCGTCCTGTACGACAGCGCCCCCTACTGGTACAGGTTTGGTCGATGCGCGTGCATGTTCAGACAATGCAGAAATTTGAATTTCATTGGCTGAAAAATGTCGGCGGCAAGAAATAATGGAAAGGGGTCTCTAGGAGGAAGGAGGGTCTTCATCAGAATGACAGATGTTGTGGAACTCAACCCATAGATCATAGTTGAGACCTGAAATATCATTTAAAACATTTAGAAAACTTTGATACAGAGAAAAATAATCCAGAGAGCCGCTTTAACTACCATATTTTAACTATCTACCATTTTTTCATGTCTGAGGCACATAAGAGTCAAGTCTGAAGCATTATTGCGAAGGTATTTAGTATAGTCTAAATAATTCTGGATGAAAACAGAGAAATCGTGCATAAATGCTAATACCTCATGCTAAGGCGTTAGCTTATTATGAAACGTACTCTGAAATCTCTTTTCCAAGGTAGTCCTTTTCCATTGTCTTGTTTGATCGTGATAATGTACATTCAAAACTACTACTGTGATTTATTTAATCAAATGTGATGTGAGTTGTAAGCTAGTTCTGTGGAAAATCGATAATGTACTCTGTTGATTTTGACATTTTTCATTCCAACCTCCCTCCTTTATCCAGGCTAGTAGAATAAACATAACCAAAAGAAACACTAGGGCCGAGTTATTTAGACAGTTTTTATTAGATATTGTACTTTTTACATCCCTCCTTTACTGGATCAGCCAATGGTAGCTTCAGCCGTACATTTGCAGTCTGGATACAGAGGGGTGAACATCTCCGGCTTTTACAGTTGCTAAAAAGAGGAGTGCTTTGGGAGGGGGACGTTGTTAAGAGTAAAAACGGCACTTCAAAATTCTCCAAAAACACACAAAAAAAATGGCTAGATTTGTTGCTAGTTACATTTTTCAAAAAGAATCCCTAAATAAGTTTGAGTACTCCCTAAATATGAAAACAAAGTTGTGAAGTTAGTAACTTTCGGGGGTGGGGGGGTTGTATAACCCTTTTCTTGGTGTATTTCTTTCAAAATATTTCAATATTCCTTAAATGTAGTAAGTTGGCAAATTCTATTTCTGAAATTTCAATAATTTATCTAATGATTTACCCATTTACCATTAGGTTTTATATTGAGTGCATTGTAAAACATTAAATTTAATAAAATATAGGTGAAAAATACCAGGATTTGGGTAAAAACAACTGAATTTTGTAGGGCTTTACACAGTCTCTCCCTCCACTAATGTGCAACTGAGCATTTCCTTGACTGTGGGCTAATCAAAGACTAGGTTTTGTTCAACAAAAGGAGTCAGAAACTTACTAGTTTCTTCTTTCGAGAACTAAAGTTACTTTAGCCTTGGATGTTTCCCTTTCACTAGGCTTCGTGAGCCATTATGCTTTTCACTTCAAATGACAAGCAGTAAAAGAGCAGCGTTTACTGAGGCAGGAGTCCTAAAAACTTCTCATGCCTTTCCAAAATAAAAATACCTTTTTTATGGATTACTGTAAATATTCTGTCAGTTTTCAATAACTGTGAGTCGACCACAATTGTAAGCTCATTAGTTTGATTCTTACTATGGTCATACTGTCTTTAATGGACACTAATTTTACCCGTCATTTTGAGACTGACAGCAGGAGAAAGGGGACTTTTCTTTAGACATAAGCACAGATGAGCTGCTAACAAAAAGGCGGATAAGAAAAACGGTGTTTAGCCCACTGATGGTGTTCTAAAAGAACTTGCTTTTTTCGAAATGCTCCAGGAAATTGCTAGTTGCTTTCAGAAATGTTCTCATTGTGTTGTGTGTGACTCATTCCCCTGGTGGAGAGTGCTAAGTTAGCATGGCCCATAAAGTCACAATAGCTGCATAAATGTGCAGCGTGTCAAAAGTCGTGGTGGGGGAAAATTCCAAGCACATGCTCACCTGTAAACACCATGAGAAACACGTGAAGGAAGCTCTTAACCTCCATTAGCTCCGGCTACAGCAGGACATTGAGTGGGCCGGTGCCACAGAGCTGTGACTCACTCCAGCTTCACCCCCGGGTGACGATGCTCGTCTCCTTGTCTCTAAGGCTAAGCCTGACCACCCTACAGAGGAAGCACATTTTGGCCCTTTATATTCCAGTTTTTGTTCTTTTGATTTTGATCCACATCATGGCCACAGGTGAGGGTTGGAATGTAGGCGGACCAGTAAACGGAGAGCTTTGCCTTTTGACTCAGCTCACTTTTTACCAGAACAATGCCATCCTTACTGAAGGTTCACATAAAGACGGACTCAGGTGTTTTCAGACACATTAACTGGGGCTGTGGTTGACGCTGAACACACCTTGAATTAGTCTTTTCCGTATACACTTTAAGGATATCACAACTGTTGTGTATTTATATGCTTTTTGTTGCTGTTGTACCTTTTCTCCCTGTTTTGTTTGCTTGTTTGTGCTTTATTTACAGGTCTAGAAGTGGATTCTTCATGTTTGTTGTACTCTTCTCTTTTTCTGTTTACTTTCTCCCCGACTCTTCTTTCTGTACCCTTCTTCTTTTCAGTCTCCCTGTCCATTGGGATTCAAATCAAACCAAAAAAACAAATCTAATAAAGATTTTTTAAGTTATATTTAAATATAAGTCAGGTGGAGCATTATAGCAGTGGCTGTAGCATCTCACCTGGAACAGCAACACTGTTGGGCTTATTCCTGGCACTCAGACATCTATTCTGTTTGCTCCACAGCCGGACAGGACACGGGGTAAAAAAAAAAATGTACGCAATCGAGCTTTTAGTAAGTAAGTAAAAATGTATTTATATAGCGCCTTTCAAGATACAAATCACAAAGCGCTTAACAAGATAAGACAGTTGTGCAAAATTACAGATGTGAAAAAATCAGTAAAAGATGAGAAAACATGACACAAGTACAAGTTAAACAAAGGCAGATTTGAATAGATGAGTTTTTAACTTTTTCTTAAATGAGTCCACAGACTTCAGTGAGAGAGGAAGTGAGAAACAGACTGTTCCAATAAATAGCTCAGTGACACATTAGTCCCGTTTCCACTGTCGGAACTTCAGGGTAATTTTACCGGAACTTTGAGGCGCGCGACTGTTTCCATTATGCGGGGCATTTTGAGAGGGCCGTCTTCAGGGCAATTTCAGGGACCAACGGAGTCCCTGATGAGGGGCAGGTACTCGGTTTGGCCCGATAGATTCGCGGAGTAGGAAATGTGGTTAACTCGTGCTGATTGGTTGTGGGATGAAGGAAAATGATGAAAGGACACGGCGCCAAGATAAATTACCTGTGTGTTGTTGTCAGAGCTTGCAAAATGGCCGTGTCTCCGAAGTTAGATTAGTCCGTCATCAAGTATACTCATCCTTCTGTTCGGCACTCCCATCACTATGTATAAAAACAGCGAAATACGCCGCAACCATCGCTTCTTCGTCCATTGTTGATTTATTTATTATTCTCCACTTCCTTCTTTGTTCGCGCCTTTACGCTTGTCAGTGACGTCGATGCTGACGTCTTACAAAAGTTCCGGAAAGGTGGGGGCTGTAATGGAGACACAACAGCTGAGAGGACCGAGCCACAGGAATGTCCCGGTCACTTTCCCCCTCACAGAAATTACCCCGAAGTTCCGACAGTGGAAACGAGGCTATTGTTGAGGACTTAAAAGGCCGTCAAACAAAACACAACAATAGTTCTGACCACGTACAGACTAAAAGATACACTTCATACTTCCTGTTCTCAGTTCCTGCAAGATATTGTGACTATCGTGTGATTGGGCAAGCAGTGTTCAATGGTGCTCTACTTCAGGAACGCGACCTGTGAGACCTGAAGAATCGCCAAATACGCATTACGATGCTTCTGCTGCTGACGTTTCCTGTGAGACCCGAGCTTAAATTTTATTTTCACTACTGAAACTGCAGGCGGCCGACATCTGTCTCGCGCTGCAGCAAGTTTTGCACCCTAACTAAACATTATACATGCTCGCACTTTGAACTTATTTGTGGATTTTTACGTGGCCCTTTAACATTTTTAATAAAGTACCCCTGACCTAAACTTTTAAAAAGATTTTGTCGGTAAAAACTATTTAATGGAAAACACGTTTGTGAGGTTTTGTAAGTGTACCTTACGTATATGTGTTTATTCTTATTGTTTGTTTTAATGCCTAAAAAGGCCCACCTCTTTGTCTTTACTTTATATCTTGGGACAAAAATGGCATGTAGGGAGATAAAAAAGCTGAATGACATTGAGTTTTTATTAGGGATGTCCCGATCCGATCACGTGATCGGAAATCGGCCCCGATCACGTGATTTTGGACTCGATCGGTATCGGACGTCACCTCCCGATCTGGACTCGGGTTTCCTCTACATGCGCACCGCCCCGCCAAAATAAAAGCCGCTACACCTTCAGAAGGAAGTTTGGGTTTTTAAATATGTTAAACAATCTAAAGCACATGGGATTTATATATAGTCTATATTTGTGCACTTATATTAACCATAATCAGAGTTTGAATCAGTTTCCGCCGGTCCAGGAGGAGGGAGGGGCCGGGACCGGGAGACACGCAGCTTATGGAGCAATGACCGGGTTCGCCGCTCACTCCACACCCGCCACCAGGATTCGTCCTCCCCCTGAATGGAAAGCAAGCACCGACGGGAGTGTTCGGTCTGGAGGAGGCGGCGAGGCCGGCGTGGAGCGAGTCATATCCGCGCTAACTCGTTCCCCCTACGTCGCGTCTCCCTCCTGCCTCAGGAGGAGATTCTGCTCCGTGCGCAGCACAACACCCGCCCTCCGTCGGGAAATAAGTTGAGCGATGTTTAGATTTTTAAAAAGCGCTTTCTGAGGAGGAGTTTCCTGATTAAATGTCGCTCCAAAACGCAAACACTGACGGATTTCTCCAAATAGTCTAATTAAGAAGTTGTTCAGAGCTGCTGCAGTCAGAGGATAAAACAGGAGGAGTGAAGGAGAAGCTGATGACTTAAGAAATGATCCGGGTCATTGTCAGTTAACAAGTTTGTTCTTTCTGGGCAAAAAATGGACCGGAGTGTTAAAATAATGTTGACATTTTTTCTGCACCTGAACAGCTGTAGGAAAAAAAGATTTTCCTCAAAAAGTTGCTTTAACCACAAACTAATTTTGTGCACAGAGAATTATGTTTAAGTATTTAAACATATATGGATATGATAGATTATACAGATGGATGGATTTATGTCTGCAGCATGACATCATTTTGTTACTTGTTTGTTTTTATTAGTTAAACATTGACCAAGTAGAACGCAGAAGCAGCTTGAAGCAGAAAGTGTGAGTACGTCTGTGTCTGGAGGCTTTATAAAGTTGATCACAACAACATATTAAAAGGATCGGATCGGGACTCGGGATCGGCAGATCTTCAAAATCTAATGACTCAGACTCGGACTCGAGGGCAAAAAAACCTGATCGGGACATCCCTAGTTTTTATGGTATTAAACATTTCAAGAGCTTTTCATGTGTCGTACCCATGGTGAAGGTCTTAAAAGTTCAAAAGTTTGGAGTTTTCCTTCTGAAACAAACAGCTTAAGGAAGTATAAAGCAACATTAAGAAGAAAAATACCCCATGAGTGTAAAACATTTTACAGCAAAGTAAAATTTGAAGCGTTTTGTAGCACTGAAAACAAAATATAAGTGGAATACTATAAAATCGTTTTGATATACAACCCTGTTTTCCACAGATGATGAAATATTTTTTAAAAGACATGGTCTTTTGGTTTTGTTTATTCAAATCTTTCAGTAAACCCCAAGAGGCCTTTCTGATACATTCTCTAAGGTTGACTTAACAAAGCTTTATTGAAAGCAGCCCACACACCAACACATTCAAAGACAAAAAAAAAAGGAATAAAGTTCTTTGAGAGGTACCTGGTGGACGGATTACCCGCATTCTCTTTTTCATCCATTCCTCTCAAGAGCATTTCTTTACCACCTGACGTCTATCCAAACGCCTCGGTCGCGCCGCTAAGGTGTTCGTTGCTTTGCCCAGGGGAAAATATCCATTATCCCCCCCCTTCATACACACACACACACACCTTCTTGTTTTTCTTGCCTGGCAGAGGAATAAACACTCAATGATCCGGGGTTTTCACCTCTACTCTGATAAAGGTTATCTTGGCAATTTAGTGCTGGCAATATCGCATTATGGAGAGAGTTATGAGGCGGAAATCAAATTTTGCTCCCAGTGACTCTAAGGAGGAGGAGGATGAAAGGTGTATGGGACTGCACAGTAATGATACGATAGAAACCTGTGTGTGTGTTGTGCATGCAAGAATGCAAAGGGTTTGCTCGCTCGTCTTCCATTTTATCCTTCCTGCTCTGAACTATAAGTGAATAGTGGCTTTTATGGCTGTAGATTTGCCTGAAACACTCAATAGATGTATCTAATCCGATTGTGATAATTGCTTTGTTTTTCTTTAAATTTTAGGTTTTTTAGACCAATAAATCCCAAGACGGCTAAAGATTTTTGCAGTAAGAAGCATTGGATGCAACATTTGTCAAAAAGCAATGTCAAAACCTCGTATAAAGATCTGATAAATGCACATTGTAAGACGTTCAGACCTATGGTTATCATACCATAGGTCTGAACGTCTTACAATGTTCAGTAGTCAACAAGTAAAGTCGATAACTCGTGAGGAGTGACACCTCTTTGACTTTCAACAGGAAATTAGCGCTACATCGCTATCAGGGCGACAGAAAGAACCTACAAAGCTCGCCATCTCATCACACCTCCTGTATTTCTCAGATACATTATCACGTTATTATATTCACAGTTTACCCGGCTCCCTGGAGAGCAAAGAATTGCAGTGTAGCGAGGCTCTTTGTGCCAAAAAAGGTTGCCATGACAATGAGATTTCACTCATTCTTTCCTTTAGTTTCAGTATATTTAGCTCTCTCTTTTCTCCTTCGTGTACAATTATTACAGCATTACCATTGTGAGAGGTCGGCCTAAGGATATTATTACGGCCGCTGGTATAAATTACAAGGAAAAAATGTTCTGTGGTCTACAAAATGGGATTGTAGAGAAAGAAAGCAACATTTTGCACCCAAAGGTTGCCACTCAAAGGTTTGTTTTCTAAACGGAAGCTGGTTATGTGAGGATGTTTCGCTTATTTAGAGGTAATTTATGTTTAGCAAAGCTGGGGAATATTTTTTATGTACCACAGTGATGAGGACAGCTTGTATGAAAGAAGCATAACTGACACGGTTGCAGAGCAGATTTTGCCCAAACTATTAGAATAAAAAAAAAAAGATTTTTGATACTCTGACATTTTCTTCAGCCTATCCAGGGTCAGGTCATGGAGGGGACAGGTCTAGGAAGAATGCCGGGACCATGTAGCCCAGAGGTCTCCAGTCTTTTGAGAGCTAGTCTTACACAAAAAACTACTAGAGAGCTCGGTAGCTCGCGAGTAATGTGTTGGAGACCCCTGATGTAGCCATTACAAATGGCCACCCACAATGCCCCTCCCCCGTAGAATGCCTTAAATGATGCAGCCTATTCCGAGTCCACAAAACACGTTTAAAATGAACACTCAAACTTACATGACCCCCCCTCAGGAGCTCCACAAGGGTGAACATTTGGTCCATATTCTTTTTGCATTTTCTTGTTCTTCTGCAACAGGTACTGCAGTTTAGATTTTGTTGTAGTGAGTTATAATTACATTAAAGTCATAATAAAGGACAACAAGCAATAAAAGTGAGATTGGATTACTATAAACATGACCAGGAAACACAATCACTCTGTCAGGCATGTACTTTTAGCCAAAAGGGCACAAAACAACTTTTCTTAAATTTAAGTAAATTGAATCAACCGTGCTGAAGTAAAAACAAAAAATATGTCAATAAATTGTGAGTTGTGCAATTAAAAATGACACAGTTTGGGAGGCAGGCTCACATTTCACCACAGAACCAGGAGCAACAGGGAACCGATGGTCCTAAACAACTAAACGAAGCTGAGGCCCCTCCCCCTTCCTCAAATGTCAGCTATGGACCTCCTGCATCATCCTGATCACATTTCATTCTTAACCTTAACTGCTAACAGAGTTTTTTAAAAACATGTTCATAATCAGGGGGTGCACATAATTCTATTATCAAGGTACTCAAATGGTTCATTTTTCACTTAAATTTTTAGTTTTATGGTCATTTCATATTTTACATCTGTTAATTTGTCTTAGTTTAGTTAGTAAAGTCTGGTGCCTTTAGTCTCTTCAAGAAAGGTACAGTAGCATAGCCAGAAACAGATTTTCGGCCGGGCCTAATAAAAAATGGGTGGTCCCAAAGATGTAATTGAAAATAAGTGTATTTCTAAATGTCACCTTTGTTTAAAGCCATACTCAGTAGCCAGGTAAACAAACGAGGTCTCGCTAGCTATTTTACAGAAACACGTCTCGGTGAACTCACCCCTCCCGTCGGGTAAAATCCATAAGCCACCCTCCCGCGGACATAGGATCACGGTTTGCAAAGGTGACAAAGCAGAGTATAACTCTAGCCGCAGAAATGTTCCCCCAGCTTTTCCTCTTTTCACCTCCAAACATTTTTAGTTTTCTGCTAGCTGAAAAGGTGCCTTTTGAGGGGGACTCTGGTATTTTTATCTTAAAATGGAATCACCCACTGGCTCTCTGTCCTACTTCTACTTTCACTTCCGGGATGTTCTGCCCCAAAATGTGTCCGGGCGGATTAATGCCATTCCAAGCAGTGAGAAAATGCGGCAGACAGAAAGCTGGATTGTCCAATTCTATCGTTCGGTCCAAACGATAGGACATAACTTTCTGTTATGTCACTGTCTCTTCCCTCACACACCTCCGATTCAGTAGAGGCTGGAAGCTCGAGTCAGACTGAACACGGCAATGCAGAAGCTCGCAAGTTAATTCCATATGCAATGCGTGGCTTCGACTAATTGCTGGAATTCCTGTTTTTTGCAGCACAAATCTCATAGTATATGTTGCATTTTGCTCAAACGTTAGTAGTTTCGGAAAACTTGCTACGCTGTTTTGAAAGGGAGGGGAGAGGCTCTCTCTGTTCCTCCGCGTCTCACCTGTGTCTCCACCCGTGCAGCATTGCCGGTGTAGGTACCACATCTGCTTGGGCTGCCAGTTCAGCTCGGGGCCTGCGACTGCCGATTACGTAGCACTAGCTGATTGGCTGAACATACGATGAACTGGAGTGACGTTACCACGTTCATAACAGTTACGTTATCATGTTAACGCTGAAGCTTTTGATTGGTCGCGATTGTAGTCCTTAACTGGAGTAAGGACAACAACTTATTTTTGAACTAATCTTTAGATTTATTTAAACCAGAACTAACGAAATATACAGAATAATCCTACATTTATACAAACAACCAGGCCTGCTAAATATGTAAACACAATTAACACATTCACATATAAAAACCGTTGTGCTTATTTGGCACAGTCTGATGTTGGTTTGATGTAGTTTCACACTCTTGACTAAAAAACTGCAATATCATGTTTTTATTAACAAATTACAGTTATAAAGAAAACATTAGGTGGTAAGAAACGTGTATTTATGAACAAACCTGCTAAACTCTTTCTAAAACATGTGTGGAAGAACAGCATTGACAGAGATTTACAATGTATTTTGTCCGAGTGGCTTTGCCGTAGTGTGACGTTGTCGGTAGGAGAAGGACCCCGAGCCGATCTGGCAGCCCGAGTAGATCGGGTACCTACACCGGTGGTGAAATGAAGCAGGTCATTTACAGGGGATTTCATAGTAAAAGTACCGAAGTCGGTACTTTGGTTTTTTTTGGTACTGGTACCTACCGACGGCTTTCGGGGCCCAGCCCTAGATAGCACCAAATATCTTTTCTTCTGCAGCTGTTTTAGCGCTTTCCGGTGTACCGCTGCTGATACAGCGCCCCTGTAGTGGCGCAATGCTGCAACTGCAGTTAAAATAACATCCATATAGCTGGGGGCAGAGTGAAATCAGGCTGGGGCGGCACAAAATTAGCTGGAGGCGGCCGCCACGCAAATTTGAACGCAGGAAAAACCCTGTTTCTGTTTAGTTTACTCAGGTTTCTTTGTCTTTAGTCTAGTCCCCTGTTTTCAGTTAGTTCTGGTTAGTCTTCTGGTGTTTAGTTTCTTCTGTTTAGTTTTCTATGTTCATAGTTTGTTTTCTACATTTAGTCTTCTGTGTTTAGTCTTAGTTTATCAGGTCGTCAAGTTTTTAATCCTGTATTTATACATTGTTTAGTTTTCTGGTCCATGTCCTCTATTAGTTTATTCTTTTTCATGTTATGGTTCAGATTTTATTTCATGTCAGTTTAGTTTCCCCGGTGTTTCATGCTCCTGTCTTCTAGTAAATAGTTATTGTCCCCACCTGTTTCTTGTTTGCTACCTGCCCCATGTACTCACCTGCTCCTCATTCCCTGCTTCTGTATTTAAGCCCTTCTGTGTCACGTCTCCCTGTCGGTTCATCTGTTCTGCTAAGGTCTGTTCTGTTGTAGTCTAGTTTAGTCAAGTCATAGTCCAGTTTATGTTCTTTAGCTCCTTTTTTACAATAAATACTTCATTTTGGGAATTTACCTTCCGTCTCCTGCTTTCACCCTCCTCTGCACCATCGGGTCCGGCTTCCTGCCGCTCATGTCACAAGCTTCCGTGGCCATATAACCAAATTGAAAAAAATAAGGGAAGTTCTTCAGTGTCTGATCACGGGCTATACGACCGGGACCGTGAAAGCACCACTCTGCAAAGGTTCGTTCTGGCCGAAGGACATCTGGTGCGCATGCGCACTGGCGAAAAGTTATGTGCACCCAGTTTATAATCGTATCCTTAGCTGCTGATGCTTTTTTTTATGTTCATATGTTAGTTTAAAACACCACAATGCACAAGTGAAATATGATCACTTGCCCTATAAAGAGTAAATGGGGCTAAAATTAAACTATAAATGAACTGGGAGAAACAGTAACATGTTTTGACCTAACCTGCCTTATACAATATATCTAAGCCTCTAAAACTAAAACAGAAGAAACAAAATCCTAGTTTGTTGCAAGGTTTCCGGAATTTTGTGACAATTGCTGTCTCCTAAGTGGAAATACAATTGCAGTGAGTCAACTACTCGAGCTTTCACCCCACTTCACGGGTCTAGTAGGTGTCCAAACATGATGACAAACACTTCCTTTTAACATATCACAACAGTGACCCCAGCTGGCCAAACAAAACCTTAAAATATAAAAGATTCAGCTTTCTTCTTCCTCACTAGATCTCCTGCAGTGATCACACCTCGAACTGCTTCCACCAAAAGACAAAATAAACAACACGAGGTTAAATCCTGGAGACTTTTATCTCTGGCGCAGCCTCATGAAAGAGCTGGATGAAGAACTGAATGCAGTATTTCAGAGTCAGAGGGAGCATCTGCACAGTCTGTGGTCGGTTGTATTCCTTCTCTGGTGCTTTTATTTTGGTTCTTTTCTCCGGTACAGCTGGTCCTGTTGAGTCTTGCTCCCAAGAGTGCTGAAATGTGCTCGGAGGAAACAATACGTCTCTCCCTCTGTATCGTCTCACAAAGATTTCTTTTTTTTTCCTGCTGTTGAACATGACCAAACTTCCACGGTGCATCCTCCAAGCAAATGTAAATCAGGGCCATTTCTCAAAGCTGAATATATTTCCATGCATAGCTTTCTCAGGAGTTAGAATTTATTTTCCTTTCAGAGCTGACTTCTTTCTACACCACAGCTAATGAGAAGGCAGGGAGGAAAACGCTAAGGAGTGTCGTAGGTTTGAATGACCGGACAATCAGCTGAAGAGGAACGAGGTGCCAATCCTTGTGTGTGCTGCGGGACGGGATGTCATTTTTTTTATTTTTCTGAAGCTAGTCTCAGGAGCAGCTAATGTCTTATAAGGTTCTGGTTTGATTCTGAATACCAAAACAAATTGATGAATTTATGTTGCTTTTAACCCTTTATAGGGCAAGTGACCATATTTGATCACATGAGCATAGTGGGGGGTATTAAAATATGAAAAATTTCTAAACAAAATATATTTTTTAAAAGAACGTCTAATTCACACAGCATCCGGAAGGGATGTGTTCCAGTATTCGTATGGCTTCCGTACAGACTGCAATTCACACAGCCTGTGGTTTCTGTGGAGAACGTCTCCGGAAATTTACTCCGGAGAGAGCACAAAATCTCGGTGGTTCACGTGATAACGAGTATGTGTATAAACAGGAGCTGGTAAACAAAAACCACATTCGTATTCTCGTACTTTTGCTGGGCATTCTTTATTCACTTGGCTTGTTCTACTATGGGTAAATAAATACTAAGGGTGTAACGATACCCAAAACTCACAAGACAAGATATTGAGTTCACGATAACGAGACGAGATTTAATAATAGCTTCTAGAAAACTTCACGTTAAACATGACGTGAATGAGCGCTGACTCGGTGGTGGACACACAAACACACACGCGCACTCACAGCGTTTGCAGCACCTGTAGCTCGCCCCGCAACCCGCGTGGAGCTGCTCAGTATAAAAGTAGCTCGTGAGAGGAAAAAGGCTGGACATCACTGAACTAATCGATGCAACCATTGTTTTCACCGATGGGAGATGAGAGAGAGAGATACGTTGTGCATTTAGCAGTCAGCTGTGGCCAATACACGCTGAAGCTACTGGTGCAGTCAGATTTTACACGTCATTATCGGACCACCGGTTCAAATCGGTGAATCTCCACATCCCTAATCTTCACCATTTTCTTCAGTTGAGGATGTCTGAGAGTCTTCTATGCTTGGTGAAAACACATCTTTAATTCTTTTGTTGGTTGGTGTGGCCCTCGACAGATTAATGCTGCTTCTGATCAGGGAGAAACTGAGAGACCCTGGCAAGCTGAACTTAGTCCACACATGCAGGAATGCTGGCAGTATGTGGCCAAAAGGACCACTGTTGGAATTGCAGAACTGCGACTGTCCATAGAACTTCACAAGGTTGTACATGACTGTACAAAACAACATGAACTCATCCATCGCCAGAGTAGAAGAGACATGGGTCTGTCTCTTGTCGGAATCCTGAGTTTTCACTGTTATTTTCTTTCGTTTTTTGAATCCACTTCAGCTGCCCCAATGTTGTCAATGGTCAACTGTGTTATAATAGCTCGTCTCTGTCCTGTTTTGCAAATAATGAATCCAGCCAGCAGCCCATACAACCATTCCAGGATTTGGAGTGCAGCTGGCATCTCTTCTTTCACCTTCAGCAGAAACGTCTTGATGCTGGCTGGGTCGACAAGCATTCCTGTTTTTTTTTTTTTTGTTTGTTTTTTTTTTTTTTTTTTTTTTTTTTTTGTTTGTTTTTTTAACCCCGTGTCCTGTCCGGCTGTGGAGCAAACAGAATAATGTCTGAGTGCCAAAACAAGCCCAACAGTGTTGCTCTTTCAGGTGAGAGGTTACAGCCACTGCTATAAAACTCCTCCTGATTTTTGTTTAAATATAACCCCCAAAATCTTTATTAGAATGTTTTTATGGTTGATTGGACACGGAGCCTGAAAGTGAAGGGAAGGGTACAGAAAGAGGGATGGGGGAGAAAGTAAACAGAAAAAGAAGAGAACAAGAGACGTGAAGAGTCCACTTCTAGACCTGTAAATAAAGCACAAACAAACAAGCAAACAAAACAGGAAGAAAAGATACAACAGCAACAAACAGCATATGAATATACAACAGTTGTTATATTCTTCAAATGTATACGTATACACCAGTTCAAGAGAGTTCAGTGTCAACCACAGCCCCAGTCAATGTGTCTGAAAACACCTGAGTCCGTCTTTATGTGAGCACCTTGTGATCACCTGTGTGTGTATATACGCGCTTGTTTATGTAAGGTTTCTCTATTGAAACATTCAATAATAAGTTCGAGGAGCCACAGACCCGCCCCCAAGGCCCACGGAGGACGCGGAGGAGGTCCAGGCCCCAGACGTCCAGAGGCCACCCAGGGCACGGACACCCCAGGGAGATCGCCGTCAGGGCAGCCACTAAACTCTCCCCCAGAGGGCGCAGAGGCAACCACAGGTTGATAAAAACCTTGACCCGCGGGGTGATTAAAAATTCTGACCCGCGGTTCGAAAAAAAACCTTGACCCGCGGGTCATGGTTTTTTCAAAATTTCTAAACGAAGGTTTTTTTTGGACCAGCTGGTGTTTTTTAAAACCCTGACCCACAGGTCGATAAAAACCTTGACCCGC